>JAGKTI010037019.1:0-10975 GCA_018397915.1 Birgus latro
AAAAGTACCCCCATTAATACCAGTATGCCAGTCCTGTATGAGGCAGCCCTAGCATGTACTCAATATGGATGGTGGATGTTAGCGTCGTAGTGGTGACATGTGGAGGTGTATGGTACTATGTAGGAGGACTACTGGGTCTTGGGAGCAGGCCGTGAAGCCTGTGCCCAGAGTTGGCCACATAAAGAAAAAAGAAAAAACACTCCCCAACCATCATGCTACCACAACCTACTATGGCTTGGTGAGTTAGCCCCAGCCGGCCCCCAACCTAGCCCCAGCCGGCCCCCAACCTAGCCCCAGCCACGTCCAGTCCCCACCACGTCCACCTCGTTACCACCTCGAGTGTGTCCTCGACAGCAGAGCGTGGCCAGCCAGCACAGCCTATGTCATAGGTTGCCTTCTCCATTAGTAGTAGTAGTTTTTCCCTAAGCAGTCAGTAAACTCCCTTGCTGTGGCCAACTGCCTGTCTTTTGTACGTTCGTCTCATTACTGACGTCATACGCCCGCTCTCCAATCAACGCTCAGTTCTTCTGCATTGGAGGAACCCATCGCCCTGCCCCACTTTGCACACCAGCTGTATCTTGTCCAGTTGGTGTGCGAAGTGGAGCAGGACGATGGCCATGGTGGCCAGTGGCTCAAGGTCATAGTGCAGGGACACTACATCTTCTGCCACCATTACTTTGCCTCCCACACCAACCAGTGCTCTGGGTCATACAGCACCCTTGTCCTCACCTGACCCGGACCTCACGAGGGTCAGCACTGCCAGCAGGTGGACCCACAAAAACAGTGGTGGAATACTGGGTAATATACTTGGATTAGATTAAAAAGATTAATTGCAAGAAGGGCTACTGGATAATTATATTAAGATAAAGAAGCAACATCCGCAACTGCTTTCAGGTAGAGGCATTTCTTTTGCGGCATGAGAACAATGGTGGGATACTGGATCTGTTGCAGCCTCTCCTCATAATGTTGTGGAAGCGACACACCAACATCTGGCCTGTGTCAGCTGCCAAAATATTTACTGAAGTCTATCCTCGAGTCAGGTGGGTTGGTTTGGGTTTTCAGCCATGATTTGTTCAGGTGGTCATTAACAGGGATGTTTGAGCCAGTCTGTGTCACTTTAGTCTTTTCACTTTGATTTGGTCCAGCTTTTTATCCTTTTGCAGCAAATTTCTTGTAGTTCAGTGGTGGAAAATGACAGTGCTGTGTCAGTATATCCCATGTGACTAGCATCATATGCTACTGTAAATCTAGTGTTACTACTCAGCTTACCTGCACAGTAGGTTTACTCAGTGAGGTGGACCAGGCTTGATCAGTAACAACAACTCAACTTTCAAGACTAAGAGATGATAATTTTTGGTTGTTAAAGTGAAAAAAAAAATATACAGTAGTCAAATATAGTGTGTTGACGATAATGTTAATTGCAAGATTAGGTGTATGAAGTTTGATTTCTGTTTGCATAGGCTTGCAGAAGATAAGAAACTGTTGGCAGAATATTCAGTGAAATGGGCTGTTATTGTTTTATTTGTGATCCCAAGTATACCTTGACGTGAACCTGATTGAGTGCTGGGGTTCAGTTGGTATCAGTGATCTAATGAAAGTTTATCTGTGTTGTGAGAGTAAGCTGCATGATGTGAGTAAGTGTGTTGTGAAGTGAGTAGCTGCATTACAATATGGGGAAAGTGGATTGTTTAAAGTTGCATTTTGTGATGGTACTGAAGTTAGGAAAGGTGTTAGTTGCTTCATAGTCTGGTGAGGTAACCTTGTCTGTATCTAGAAAGAGCAGCTTTTGTTATCTGTATATCTGGTGGGTGTTCATGGAGGATGCTGTTTGACTGAGGGTTTGGGTGACTGTAGTGGTAATGTCTGTCTATCTATCTATTGCCAGACGCCTCAGTCCCGCACGGGGTGGCCAAAAACAAATTGCCTCCATGTCGCTCTGTTCCCCGCCATTTCACTACTCTGCTCCCAACTCACACCTCTCTCTCTCATATACCTCTCCACTTCATCCCTCCATCTCATCCTCGGCCTCCCCCTTTCTCTCGCCCCCTCCAACTCACTCACATACACTCTCCTCGCCAGTCTTTCACTCTCCATCCTCTCCACATGCCCAAACCACCTTAACGTGTTTCTCCTAACGCTTCCTATCACGTCCACAACCACATCACAACGCTTCTTCACTTCCTCATTTGTTAGTCTGTCTCTCCATGTGACTCCACATGCACCTCTCAAATAACTCATTTCCAGTGCTCTCGCTCCTGACTTCTGTCCTTCCAACAGGGTCCAAGCTTCACTTCCATATGTTAGAGTTGGTATCACAATACTGTCATGTAACAACTTTCTCACTTCCATGCTCACCTCCCTGTTTCTTATCACTGTTTTCAACGAACCAGCAACCTTCCTTCCCTGCTGCACCCTTTCGAGCACTTCACCCTCCAGGCTTCCATCCTTACTCATCACACTACCCAAGTACTTAAATGCACTCACATTCTCCATATCCTTCCCATCCAGTCTCACTGTACATTCACTGGCTTCACTTCTCTTGAAGACCATCACTTTACTCTTCCCTACATTCACCTATAGATTCCGCGTCTTACACACTCTTCCAAACTCATCTACCAAGCCTTGCAGCTCCCCTTCGTCTTCGCTCAACAACACAGTATCATCTGCAAACAACAGTATAGGGAGTTTCCAAACACTGCCCTCTTTCACTAGGGCCGCTCCAACATCCACTGCCTGACCTTATATCTGTTTTATAACCCCATCCATGTATAGATTGAACAGCCATGGAGACATGACACATCCTTGTTTCAAACCAACCTTCTAATGGAAAGATTCACTCAGTTTGCCATCCACACACACTGCAGCCTTAGCACCCTCATACATACTCTTCACTGCCTTCAGCAACTTCCCATCCACTCCATTTTGGGTGGAGGAGTAGGATGTTCTTTTAGACATTATGTCTACTAATGGTAGAGTTTTTTTGTTTGTTTTCCTGGTGGTGGGGGTATTATATATTTAAAGTGCAAAGATTAAATGTATCTTATGCCTATAGTGGTGAATTGTTTAGTCTTATGCTCGTGTGGTTCTTCGTTGGGAATAATTCTTGTTACTTTGTAAAAATGATCTGTGTGTGTGTGGCCTTGGACGTCATGTTATTTTTAGTTCTTTCTGTACAATAATGCCTATATTATGGTTACTAATGCCAATTGATATTATTTTATTGTTACTGATGCCAGATGATATTCACCTCAGGCGAGATATCTCATAGTGAAGGAATTACTGTACAGTACAGTATTAAGCAGTCTCCAGTAACTCCTGCAGTTCAATTATTCCTTTCTTATTTTAATCTTGTTGCTTGGTGCTCGTATTTACTGGGTAACTTCAGAGAGATCTCTTGTAGTGAAGGGGTTAGAAAGAGTGTTTGTTAATCTCTTCAGCATGGTGTTACCTTTCTTAAAATGTTCTTGCTACTGCAGTATGGGATTTTATAGCTTAGGAGAAATTCCTCATTGTGATGTGGTTTAGGACTTGTTTTGTGTTTTTTTTAATTTTCCCAGGTTTGACTCTTGTTGGCAATCCAGGTGGAGCATTTACACTTTAATGTTGTCTTAATGAATTATTCATAGCATGTTTTCAGTGAGCCCCCTATCCCTCCAGAGGTGATGACTGTGAGTGATTTCATAACATTGAAATTTTTGTTTTATCAGAGCACTGTATGTTTAAAAATGCTGTGCTGTATATATAAATATGTTTTTAAAGATGATGACTGTGAGTGATTTCATAACATTGAAATTTTTGTCTTATCAGAGCACTGTATGTTTAAAAATGCTGTGTTGTATATATAAATATGTTTTTAAAGATATTTAATTATCCAAAATTAAAGTCACTCAAAAGTTAAAGTTAGGAATACAGAGAATTCTCATTTTAAGTCAAGATTTAAAATATCACAACTTTTTCCTTACAGCCGGTAATGTACACTGGGGGACCTGTCAAATCAGGTTTATAGGTAGGAGTCAGTTTTAATGGGCTTTTTTATTTACTGTGGATACAAGAGTGGGAAGGGGGAGTTTAAAAAGGTGGCTTCTACCTATAATGGGGACTTACTGTTTTTGCTATTTCAGGAATCATGTGCGTCACGGCGAAGCATTGGACTTAAGTGAGAACCGCAAGAATCTTTACGAGGACTCCATGCTGGCCTTTACACACTGGGAGTTGATGGTCAGTCTTTACCATACTGCCAAGCTCAACACACCACCAAGGTAAATCGTTGCCAGAAAAAATTTGTTTCTCATCTGCTCTCTATCCATCAGTTTTCCAATCCTTTATTGCCCTTTCAGGAACCTAGGGGTTCAGGGCTAGGTTGCTAAGTCCAGAGTGTAAAGGCAGTAGTGACTAGTTGCCCAGCCCTGAGAGGTGTTATATGAGTAATAAATCCTAAACACTCCTTGCACAGAAATGGCTTTAGTCGTCATACTGGTTGGAGCACTGTAATTTTCTAGACCACAGGCATGCTTATGTAGTTACCATCTAATATAGTGCAGTTATATAGTTACCTTGGCCACAAGAATCTGTTTACCCATCCACTCAGTATAGATTCTTTTGAAGTTAGCAGTACAGCAAGTGACTGATGGGTCTCCCTACCTTCCACATATGGTAATGTTTACCTTCTAGCCTCATAGTAATAATTCTCTCAGTCACCTACAGGGCATTTTTTTTTTTTTTTAGTATTAGCTTGTCTTTATTGCCATCTGAAAGATATAGATTCCCCATTTTAATAAATAATTGAAAGCTCTTGTCCTAGTTTTCAACATTGTTTATAGTGCTTATAACAGTTAAGAAGTTGAAGTTACATAAAGCACCAACAGTGGATGGCATGAGTGGAGGTGTTGGGGTATGGTGGTGCTGAGGCAGTTAACATATTGTATAGCACAGTTTTGCAAACTTCCATGGGACGCCTTACACTGCATAAAACACCATCACCTCTGTCTCTTCCAGTTGAGCCAGCTTCTTTACAACACTCAGTGTTATTCATATTACCCAAGTAGCAAAGCTTATCTTTATTGTAATTGTACCAAGCTATCTGGTAGCTTCCATATAATTGTATTGAATCACTTGCCTACTTGACTACAGCAGTTATACCCATCACCATTCACAGTAAGACATTACCATTCACACATCCAAATAATTCATATAAGTCTGAAAATTCAGTCTTTCCTTTAGGAGGCAGCACGGCATCATCTTTGTATCATGCATTAAATAATTATGGAATGTTTAGTCTCTAACATCCAGATTCAGCTGCATATTAGTGTATGTCTTTTTAAACTTATTTTTTCTTCGTTCATTGATATGTTAAGCAGTCAAGGGCACATCAGATACCCATGTGTCACATCAAAATTGATAAGGAACTACCAGCTCATCCTTCAGATTCCTGTATTGGTATACAGTAATACTTAATTCTCATGCAACACAAAATGCTACCACAACATTCTTATTCCCTTTAAGCAGTACCTGTTTACCCACAACTCCATCTGTTCTAGCATTCCTCAGTTGCATATGTAATCACAAGTCAGTTGCTTTTTACAGTACAGTATTACAGTCTGATTTCACTTACATCAGCACAATATATCATATTAACAGTCCATGTACCTAGCTAGCACTGTAATCCCCCCACCCTCCAGTGAACAGCGGAATTTGGTCAACCCATTCAGCCAAAAGTGTGAACACCTAGAGGATGATCTTATGCAGCTGACCCTAATGCTTGGACGAGGTGATATTTGGATGGCTGAGACTCCCCAGATTCACACTCGTCTACGTTGGCTGCAGGCTCAAGTCAAGCTGGGGCAAGATCAGCCTGAACAGGCTGTATCATTCCTACACCTGGTACTGTAACACATATATTTTCTGGTATGCTGTGTATGCTTCTCTCATTCAGAGTGTGTGAAAAAGTGAAGTATGGAAGTTGATGAGGCTAGGGAACTCACAGGGGAAAAGCTGGTTGGAAGAAGTTTATAGAAAAGTATATGACAAGGGTTTAACAACCCTCCTCCCACCTAGGTTGGTGTGTTATTCATTAGATTGACTGTAGCTGATGGGTGGTATGCAGATCATAAGTGTGGATTACAATATTAAGCCTGTGAGGTGAATTCAGGATTCCTTGGTCGTAGGTGGTGAGTGAACGAGAATATAGCCCATATAATTAGGCAGATTTTTTTCCAGCTCTCTGTCTTGCTCACTGGACCCTTTCTCACTCTATACTTGATGGAAAAAGAGGTCCAGATGGTGATGATGGTGCCATTATAGCATGTTTAATAGTTTGTTTGCAAATTTTAAGTAATAATATATACAGTAGTGTCATTTACATGTATTATGTTCATCTATTGATATCACCATACCATGTGGATGTGTGTACTTTACTTCCAAATAACCTCATATAATTTCCTAATCATTTTGTTTCACTTCTGTAGGCTCCAACATGCTTGCATGCGTCAGCCTTGGTCACCTGATGGTGGCTTTCCATGCTGCTTGATCTCTGGCAGCTTCACTAATCAGTCTCATATCTCTGAGGTCACACTCAGTGACCTGTCCCAGGTCTTTTTCAGTCTACCTCTTGCAACCCTAATCCTAACATTAACACTTCTCACTTTCTGCACCCAATTATCTTCCCCCATCCCCTCCACATGCCCAAACCATCTCAGTATACCTCTCCTCATCACAGCACCAATACACTTCAGTCCCATCTTACCTCTCAACTCTTCTATCGTAAACCTAGCCCCCCCAGGCCTCACACTGAGGGACACACTGCACATCCACCTAATCATTACCATTTCTGTATGTTTGAGCCTGCGAATATCCTCGTCTTTCACTGCCCAGGTCTCACTGCCATACAGCATTACACTCCTAACACATGCTGCATACAAAGATCCCTTAGCATGGAGAGAGAGCCCTCTCAGTGTCAGGGGAGGCAACAGCTCCCTGAACTTCTTCCAACCACTCCTCACTCTAGCCACAGAGCTAGCTTCAGCCCCACCTCCAGCACACAACATGTTTTCCAAATAATAAAATTCTTCCACACACTCAAGAGACTCACCAGCAAGATCAGTCCGTTCATGCCCAGCAATCTCCATGTGCTCTCCCCAACACACCGCACACATGAAATCAGCGCTATCTCACAGTCTACCTCTAATACCACTACATTTCTTATGCACCCACTTATCACAAACACTACACAAGATGGAATTACATCCCATGCCCTTGTAGCAAATCGCACATGGCCACTCTCTCCCTTTTTTGACGGTACTGCCATCAGCCCAAGATACCATCACATTTGTTTTATCTGCATTTACTCTTAAGCTATTGTGCCCCATATCATCTCTTCACTTCCTAGATCTTTCCTCTGCCTCCCTTTCATTCCCTGCAATCAACACCAAATCATCAGCATACAACATCTCCCGCAGGAGTCCATTTCTGATGTCACATGAGAGGGCTTCAAGTACCCTGATAAACAACATGGGGCTCAGAACTGATCCCGTGGTGCACACCAACATTCACAGAATCACTCAAGTCTTCATTCACCCCTACCTGGGTGCAAGCACCCACATATATGACCCTAACAACCCTAACCAGCCACTCCTTGGTCCCAAGCTTTCTCATTGTCCACTTCACCACCTCTCAAGGGACTCTATCACAGGGCTTCTCCAAATCAACAGAAACAAAGTACAGTTCCCTTTTCTTTCATATATTTTTTTTCCTGAAGCTGTCGAACAATGAATATGGCATCAGTAGTCCCTTTGCCAGGCATAAACCCAAACTGCATCTCATTAATACACCCATACCTCGTTATCTGGCTCATCGATAACTGGTGCATTGCTAGACCGAACATGAGAAATAAGGGAACATTCCCACAATCCAAACAGTTTGAATGTCAGTTGCCTCAGTAGTCCGACACTTCCCCTCCCACCCTCTCTTCCTCCCTCACCCTGCTTGTCTCCCTCCCCATCCCTATGCCCTCCCCTGCCCCTGCTTGGTGGGCTGCCAGTTCTATGCCTGATTGTCACTGTCAGACAGTTGCCTGAAGCGATGTTGAAGACTGCATGTCTCACCTCCCTACCTTCCTGCATGTGATGTTTGATGTACCATTTTTTAGCAGTGGTATTGTTTATAAGGATAATAACATTACCTATGGAGTTTCTGTGTCAGTCTCATTTGCTTGAGTAAGGTATATGGGAGTTTAGGTTTGGGTCTGGAATGCATCTCTGGCTTTTCTTCTGTATCTTAAGGGGAAAATTGCTTCAATATCCGACATACTCGCTGACCAAACACTCCCACTGGTACACAACACTGCTGGATATCAGGGTATGGGTGTACTGTATTCACTCTTTTTATAATCATACCTTCTGGAACTCTCTCCATGACCTTCATTATCTGGTCTATAATCTTTATGCCTCTATAATTTCCTCCTTCCAGGGCATCACCCTTCCCCTTGTACACAGTTACACTCTTCAGCCAATCATTTGGGATGACAAACTTATGTATAATTGTATTTATCAAGTCAGTGGCTAACCCCACTCTTTTATCTCCATAGGCTTTCAACATTTCAGCAGTCAACCCAGACACACCTGCTACCTTCCTCACCTGCATCCCACCTATTGCCTTGCTCACAGTAGCAGCATCAATCAAAGGCCAAGGGCCAAACACTGGATCTGCTGGCTTTAAACCTTCCCTGTCCTAGTCAAATTCCCCATTTAACAACCAGCTGTAATGTTGTCTCCATGTGTCTGTAATATCCCCTCTGTTCACGACTACCTTTCCTTCATCATTCTTCACACACTGCTCACCTATGATATCCCTATTCTCTTTCTTCATATGATTTGCCACCTTAAATATCATATTTTTCCTTTCCACACGATTTAGGTTATCAAGTAAAAGTCTCTGGGATTCAGACTTTGCCCTGTAAACCCCTTTTCTAACTTTATGCTTGGCAGCCAAGTACAGCAAAACCTTGATATAACAGACTTCAGTAGACCGGAATTCGCTTTTATTGGAATCAAGGAGCTACCGCACTAAGCTCTTATATATCGGAAAAAGTCCAATAAAGCCAGAAGCAGTCCAGAGTGCCTGGCCACTTCAGCCATGTTCACCACAATAAGGTAAATAGATGACATGATTATCATTTCAGAGTACAGTATTATTATATATATTATACCATTTGATTATTGTAGTGAATGTATAATACAGTGCAGCACTGCAGTGGTAGTGAAAACAGTTTAAAAACCGTTAGTGTGATCTGGTCTGACGTCTGATATATTGGAAAAAGCCCGGGTTAGCAGGGGGAGGTCTGGAATGTCATGTTTATCGGAATTTCGCTTTCTTCGGAATGACTTGGGCCCCAATTAGTTCGTTAGAGTGAGGTTTTACTGTATTCCTCTTTGCTATCACCCTTCTTCCATTCCCAGAAAAACCTTCTTTTCTTCTTAACTGCAGCTTCTACACCCTCATCCCACCACTGTGTTAATTTATGTCTTGGGGGTGCCCTTTGTCCATCCACACACAGAATCAGTAAAGGGAGCTTCACACCTACATGACAAATGCCATGACTGGCCACGATCTTGTATTCGTAGCGCCCTCTTGGTACAAAATCATGATGTTCGTGACGAGGTGTAGTGCATTATTGAGTCCTAGTGGCTTGTCATGAGCCGGGCTGAAAATTTTGGGCATGCGCAAACATTCGCAATTACAAAAAATTCACATAGCTCCATAGTGGACCGTCGTAGCTCGTGTGTAGCTCCTTGTTTCCTCCTAGTAGAGGTACGTTGCACACTAGTTGCCTGTCGTGGGGTTTGCAGGGCCCCATGACTGCTACTAGAATGCCCCAACCGGCAATAAGGACTTTAGATCTCGCGAATAGGGTGTTTCGAGATTGCCACAAAGGCACTGATAATTTCTGATGGGCCCATGCAGATGCCATGCTATTGCCATGCATATGCCAATAATGAGCTATGATCCCCATGAATGAACCAATAAGGCGCAATGAGGCTGAAATAGAGAGCTACAACAGCGCTACTAGGATGATACATCTGTCACGAAGGTGACACGTCATCTCACTAGGTAGCTACGCCCTTCCCATGACAGATTATAAAGCCGGGGATGGGGTGCAGCAATTATCAGTCTTGCTGTTCCACTGACCTGAGTCAGGTCAAGATGGTTCGTGTCAAGGCCCAAGAGCGTGCCCCCAAAAGGTTGATGAGGTCCCAGGCGACCCAGGTAGAAGAGACAGAGGAAGCCGCTCCACCCAGTGTGTGCGATCTCACACTGCAGTTGGCAATGCAGCAACAGTAGGCCACTTTGGGTAGTGCCAAAAATACGGTCCAACGCTGGGGTGTCCTCCAGGTATTGCACTGGGCTAAGAATGACAGAGGATGGGTACGGCATCCCAATATATACATAGCCCCTTGGGATGCCATTGACATACTTCGTGGTACCTGTGTGGCACATTATTTAGCCATTAGCGGGGCGTCGTAGGCCCTCGTGAGATGTGCATGGCACCGTATTGGTATTCGTGATCACGGCTTTGCACACATTGTGACTGTTTGTGGTGCTGTGGTAGCACCCTAGTAGCGCTTTATACCTTATGTGTAGCAATTAATAGCTCGTGTAGCACTGTAGTGAGGCCCCAAAATCGTGGTGAATTCCTGGATTTTCAATTTGTAACCAGTTGTGGCGTTTGTTATGTAAGTCTGAAACCCCCCTAACTCAAGAGGATGCTCTTGAGTACTCTGTACTGTTCATTAACGCTTCAGTCAACGTCTCCCTGTTCAGCTACCAGTCTCCTTATCTCGTTATAGAAGGCATCCCTTAATGCTTGATTTTTCAGCTTCCACATTTCCCTCCTAGGTGCATAGGTCCTCTTTTTCATCACCCTCTCCTTAAGCACCATCTCAGCAGTTACTTCAACAAAAAAGGGATGAGGCTATGGCAC
>JAGKTI010037020.1:0-10975 GCA_018397915.1 Birgus latro
TATGCCATAGGGTGTGATGGGTGGGGGAGAGTCTTTCTCTTTCTCTTCCTCCTTCTCACACACATGTTATTACATCTTTAGTGCTGCTGTTTAACTCCAGCAGACAACCTCTTCATAGTCCGGTAGGCTTCCTTTTGTCTGTACTTCCTATGTACATTTTATGTTCTCCTCGTCCTGAATTTCTCCTACCCCTCCTGAAATATCGTTACCCTGCCTGTACACTTCCCCTGCTTTGTATCACTTCCCTGCCTCACCCTGTTCTTAAACCTTTCTTCACCGCCTTCCTTCCTCACATCATTCCTAAACCCATACCTGAACCCCTGCCTCATCCCTACCAGAACCCCTGCTTACCCGCTACCTCACCCGTACCTAAACTTCCGTCCCATCCTTTTCTCATCCCCTACCTAACCCCATGCCTAAATCCCTGTCTCACCCTTTCCTAAACGTCTGCCTCACGTCCTGCCTAAACTCTTGCTTTCCCTCTGCCTCACCTCTTGCAGCGGGCCCAGGGCGGGGTGGTATCCCCCGACACAGTAGAGGAAGGCGTCAGTACACAGGATTCGGTGTCCGCTGCGTCCCACGGGCGGCTCACCTGGGAGAAGGGACAGGAACGCATGCTTGAAGGTGAACTAGGAAAAGGTGATCGAATGTTTCAGCCCTTCAGTCACTGTGATCTCCCATTACCCTTAGAAAAGAAGCGTTACTTCTCAGCAGAATTAAATACATAATACATCCGACTCACTCAAAAATTCTTCACCTGCCTAACCTACCCTGCTTTAAAGTACAATGTGCCCGTAATTTACTTCCTGCAACCTGCGGGACCCACACGTTAAATAATAATAATAAGAAGAATAAAAGTAATAACACACCCTCAGCGGTCCACGTTTCCACTTCCTCCAGAAATCTGTCGTCCATTATCCCCACGTTCTCGAGATAATTCTGTACACCTCAGATTTAACCAGGAAAATAACAACTATATGACTCTAGGACCGAGTGCTTCTTGGGTTGCCAGGGGTCGCCCGAGTGTGACGTCACGGTGGCGGCCATGAGAATATCAACAGGTTTCGCTCGATGAAGTTTTTTTCGGTACCCACTTTGTGTGTGTGTGTGTGTGTGTGTGTGTGTGTGTGTGGAGTCGTAAACGTGTCTGGGTGTTCTTGCGGATTTTGTGATTTTGTAATAGTGCAAGGAAAGTCGTCATCTTTTTTCCCGCTTCCCCGCTATGAATCATCCTTGTTTTGTTTTTGCATTTTCTCCTATGTTGTTTGATTGAAATATTTATTGTTCAAATATTCCTTGATTATAGACTGTGCTTGATTCGCAAATAACCTCCACTTGCATCGTCTTGTTTCCTTTTGACAAACAAAAGACTGGAAAATACTAGAAAAGGAAAAAAAAAATTGGTTTCTCCAATGACTCGCCAAAGACTTCAAGGAACGTCACACACTTATGACGTCACGCCTGGATGTCCGTTGCCTAAGCCGTGTTCTCCTTACGTAGGTTTTCGTAACCCCTCATCCTCAGTGATTATCCACGCGAACGATAGACCGGTGGATGTGATTTTTGTTGTTGACAGTGGTGGTGGTGGTGGTGGTGTGTGTGTTTGTGTGTGTGTATGTGAAAAGTAACATTGTGTGTGGGAACAAAATAACTGTGTGTGTGTGTGTGTGTGTGTGTGTGTGTGTGAGAACAAAATAACATTGTGTGTTCTTACCTTACTTCATTGTTCTGATCTAATTGTATCTTTACAGGAATAAGTCAAGCTCGTACTGCCCGTGTCTTAAGCCATTTTCATCATACATCTCCTTAAATTTATGAATTGTTTTGGCACACACTGTTTCGTTCAGAAGTGCATTCCAATTATCTATCTATCTATCTATCTATTGCCAGACACCATAATCCCGTAAGGGGTGGCCATTTGACTTTGAGTTATTTTTTTTTACGGGGAGGGGCACTAACCCTCCACCAACCCACTTGTTGACACGTAGGGAGCACGTATGGTTTGGTTATATGGTTACCACCCAGCGTTGTAAATGGTTTCTTGGCTTACAGGAAACCATTTGGCTTGTCACTCAATGTAATGCCACCTGTAAAGGAAAGAAAAGCAGTAAGAAGTGACAGGAAATATAGGAGAAATAGGAAGAAAGGAGGGCAGGCACAGAAAAAGAATGATAAAGGCTAAGGAAGAAGTAGGCAGCACTACATCAAGTGAGTGGATGATCAATTGCCCTATTTGGGAAACTAAATTTCCTTACGTCTTTATCACCTCTCTTTTTATGCAGTTTTTTTACAGTGTCCTCTTGCTGATGCTTCTCCATAGGTTATATATTCCTTTATGTCTATTTTCTCCTTCCCTGATATGCATTTATAGCATAATCATGTCTCCTTTTTTCCTTCTCTGTAGTGTTGGCAGATTTAGTTTTTCTAGTCTTTCTTCATAACTTAGATCCTTTAAGCTTGGTACCCATCTTGTAGCAGCCCTTTGAACTTTTTCAGTCTTATCTATGTGTTTCTTGAGATGGGGATTCCAGACTACTGATGCATACTCCAGGGTTGGTCTGATGAAGGATATTATTATCTTCCTCAACATGTCTTCATTAATGAATGTGAATGCTATTCTCATATTTGCAAGCTGTGTATACATGTTCTGTATCTTCTCATTTATGTTGTCAGCCGGAGATAGTCTGTTATTGATAATCACACCTAAGTCCTTCTCTCTTTCTGATATGTGAAGTGTTTTGCTTCCTAGCTTATATTCCCAGTCTGGTTTTTCCCCACTTTTGCCAAACTTGATAACATGGCACTTGTCCACATTGAATTCCATTTGCCATTTATTACTCCACTCATGAAGTTTGTTTAATTCATCTTGTAGTTCTTTACATGAGTCTGTGTTAGTAATTCTCCTTTGTATTTTTGCATCATCCGCAAACATATTTAAATAGCTTTCATTTCCTATATTACTAGCTATGTCATTTATGTACACTAAAAACAGGATTGGTTCCAACACTTGAGCCCTGTGGAACTCCGCTAGTCACCTTCCTCCATGATGAGTAGTTTCCTCTTAGTACTGTTCTCATTTCCCTTTTCCTCAGAAAATCTTGCATCCAACAGTACAGTTTGCCTCGGATTCCTCCTTGATGGTTCAGTTTCCATAAGAGTCGTTGGTGCGGTACTCTGTCAAATGCTTTCTTGAAATCTAGATAGATGCTGTCCACCCACCCTTCTCTTTTCTGTAGTGTTTCTGCAATTCTGTCATAGTAGCTTAACAGCTTAGTAACACATGATTTTCCCTTTCTGAAACCAAACTGCCTTTCTGTTAACGTATTGTGTTCTAGATAGTTTACCCAAACTTTTCTTATCAGCTTTTCCAGTATCTTACCTACAACACTGGTTAGTGATACCTGGTGGTAGTTGAGTGGATTTTGTCTATTCCCTTTCTTGAATAAGGGGACAATATTTGCTTTCTTCCAAATATCTGGTAGTTTACCTTGACCCAAGGATTCCTTAAATATTAAACATAACGGTCTACTTAACTCCTTTGCACATTCATGTAACACCCAACATGAAATTTCGTCTGGACCATTTGCTTTTCCTCTGTATAATTTACTTAACTCCTCCTGTATTTCTTTTTCTGATATTTGTATATCTGATAATATGTTTGGGCATGCATGTTCTGTATCATCCCACTCAAAATTATTTTCTTCTGTAAAAACTGATTGGAAATTTTTATTTAGTGCTTCACAAATATCTTTCTCTTCCGTACAGAGGTTCCCTTCATCTGTAATGGATTGTATTTTGTCTTTTACTTTGGTTTTGCTTCGAATGTAGCTGTAAAATAGCTTCGGTTGATCACTACTTTTGTTAATTATGTCCTCCTCAAACTGTTTTTGGGCTTCTCTCCTTATTCTCGTGTATTCGTTTCTTGCCTGTTTATAGTTATTATATGCCCTTTCACTATTGTGTCTTCTGTATCTATTCCACAACAAGTCTCTTTTTCCTTTTGATTTTTTACGCTCTTTATTAAACCATTTCTTTATCGTCTTTTCTGCTTCTTTGTGCCGAGGGATGTAATTTTGGACTCCTATTTCATAAAGCCCACAGAACTTTCGATATGTAACATTTAAATCTTGTCCTCTTAGCTCTTTTTTCCAATCTGTTTTTAAGAAGTATTTCTTTAGGTCGTGGTAGTTTCCCTTTTTATAGTTGAGACTCTTTTTGTAGCTTTCATTACTATTAACTATGTCATATGCAATCCTTAAGTTATAATTTAATACTGCATGGTCGCTTTTGCTGAATGGAAGGTTATACATAATACTGTCAATATAATATTCTTGCCTAGTAAATAAAAGATCTAGTACTGATGGTACATCTAGTCCTCTTTTTCTGGTGCTTTCTTTTACAGGTTGTGATAGGAAAAACTCCTGCACAAGGTCCAGGAGCTTTTGGTCCCAACAGCTTCCCTGGCTTTTTATATCTAGAGTATTCCAATTTATATTTGTATTGAAACCTCCAGATATTATAATTCTTTCAGATTTCAATTCTATGTAGTAATGCTCTTAAACTTTGAATTGTACTCTCTGCCAGGTCTTCATATTCACCTTTTACCCAAATGTTAGATCTGGGTGGCATGTATAGATTTGTCTCAGTTATTTTCCCTTCAGACGTATTAATCTCTACTGCGATCAGTTCTACCTGTGAGGGTATATCTAGTTCTATTTCTCTGACTTGCAGATATTTCTTTGTTAATGTCATAATTCCTCCTCCTTATAATTTAAGCTCCTATCTCTTCTCCATATATTATATTCCTCTAGGTTTAGGGTATCGTTTGATATCCTTGATGTTAATTTTGTTTCAGTTAGGCAGACAATATGTGGTTCTTTTTCTTTAATATAATCATTCATTTCTAGTAATTTAGATACCATTCCATCTACATTTGAGTACATAAACTTAATCATCTTGTTTACATACTTGTCCTGACTTGGGTCTACTATAGTCTTTAAACTAACTTAGCCCAGATTTTCGTCCATTTGCAGCTTATTTCACATAGGCCGGTGGCTGAAAAGGATAATACTACGGCTCTACATCCTTTCCATAGCACTTCTTTGTGACTAGCAGCATATTCCACTGTTAGTCTATTGCTACAGCTTAGTATTCAAGGTGGAGAGAGGACAATTTTAGGCCAAGTTAGAGTAAAAAGGGTATACCTTCCTCCTTTTTATTCCCTCCTGTTTATGTACCACTTTCGTACCTGCAGTCCAATTACTTTATAAAAAAAAATGTGTTTTTCTCTTCTTCTGATCTTTCCTCGTTCTTTGTTTTTGCCTCCTCCCTCTTCTGTTTTAGCAAACCCACTTCCTCTTGAGTTAGGCGTCTTTTTATCCATACATTTTTTAAATCATTTTCCATAAATTTGTTTGCATTTTTCAGTATTTCCTCCACAGTGTTTACACTCTGGAAGGTTACTTTCAGTGGCCTTGATTTATATCTCTCATATTTCCCTAGCCTTTTGTGTTCCTCTGTGTCTTTACTATAGATTTCCTCTGATACTTCCTTCAATATGTTCATTACATTTGCCATCTCCTTTTTGTCTCTCGAAATCTTATTTTTTATTTCTTCCTCTTCAATACCAGTGATTACTATAGATTTGTTGATGTCTGCTGAACCTTTGACCAGTTTTGGATTGTTTTGGATTATTTTCTTTACTTCCTTTTTAATGCTCTTTTCTTCACCTTTTGCTTCTAACTCTTTCTTTACTTTCACCACATATGTGTGTGTGTGTGTGTGTGTGTGTGTGTGTGTGTGAACAAAATAGCAAACAATTTTGATCCAATTCTCAACCAGTTTTGGTGAAAGTGTTGAAGGTCAGCCAAGGGACAGATCAGTTATTATTTAGAACAATATGTCGAAGGTCATGGTCACATGGAAAGGTCTGCTTACATATTTTTTTCTAAATCTGATTTAAGCCAAATTAGGGGGAAATGCTGAGGGTAAGGGAAGAACGGAGGGAGTCAGTTTTGAGAATAATCAGTCAAAGGGCAAGGTTATAAGGCAAGGGTCAATGTTCGACTTGTTTGTGTCTGTGAATAATGTCAGTACAACAGCTCTGACCCGATTTTCTGCCACACTTGGTAGAAGTGTCGATCGTCACCCAAGGGGTTTACCTACTGCTTTTTAAAACAATAAGTCAAAGATGAGGTAACACAGTAAAGTCTGTTTATATGGGTTTTGTTCAATTTAGACCAAATTCTGAGGCAGGGTTCAAGGTAAAGCATGCATGAAGAGACTCGATTTTCAAAGCAATCGGTCAAAAGGCCAAGATTACAGGGAAATGTCAAAGGTCAAGGTCACATGGGAAGTTCATTTTGAACAGCTATGTATTTAGATCAAACTTGGTGGGAGGGTGGAGGTAGGGCATGGATGAAGCATTTCAGTATTAAGAATACTTCGTCAGTAGTCAAGGTCACAGGCAAAGCTCAGAATCTGACCCGTCTGTGTCTGTGAACAAAATGCCTAAAACTGTTTTGACCTTGTTTTAGCCAAGCTTGGCGGAGAGGATGGGGATCAGTCAATGACCTGACTTTTTTTTTAAAAGTATATCACAAGTCACATTGCAAGACCACCCTCAGACGTTTAATCTGCTTTAGGCTTGTGGAAGTGCTCAGGGTAAAGCAAGGACAGGGAAGACTCGATTTTAAGAATATCTATATCTATATACCTAGGCTGCTTCCCCCAAGGAAAAGGAGGTAGCCGCGACAGGACGACACACTCCCAGATTACTTATCCACTCAAACACATCTATTCGCATCTTAGCCCCAAAGGGGAGAAGGGACAGATCCTCACCGCACCACACCGCACAAGGGTCAACTGCGCAGTGCAGTCAGTGACATCAGCAGCAGGGCCCAGCAGGAAAGCTGGTTTACCCCTTCCACATCGCAATGGACCCAATATCCGTCAAAAATTAAGGTCACAAAGTAAGGTCAAGTGTTTGATTCAGTAACTCAAACGTTTTATTTCGAGCCGGAAAAAACTTAATGGAACGACTATGGGTCAGCCAAGAATGAAGAAATTCGTTTCCTTAGGACAACAGGTCGAATGTCATGGTCACAGAGCAAGGTCAGCTCAAATAATGTTGATCCGAATGCGATCGAATTTTCTGGAATTGTTGAGGGTCAGGCTACAATGCAGTAATTCAAGTTTTAAAACAATTGGCCGAAGGTCAGGGTCGCAGGACGAAGTCAAATATTCGGTCCTTAGACCATTTGTAGGGCGCTGGTGTTGCAGTCTCTGAGTGCTCCTTGTTCTGCATATTATGCTTACCAGTCTCTTGTTCAGTATGTCACTGATGCAGACTAGTTTAATAATAAAAAAAATAACATAAACAACATATGTCTATCTATAATACAGATCATTACTGCCACATTGGGAGCGTAGGGGCCCGCAGCTATGCTGTTTAGTCCTGACATTTAAAGTGAGTGCAACAAGTCTCTCTACTCTGAGTAGTATTAGGCTACATGAGCAACATACACCAACCACCCTCGGATGTAAAGCCCTCACGGTGCCTGATTCGGTTGGAGCATCGTATCCTTATTGCGTAGAGCACCAAGCGTCTCTTTTGTGTGCCAAATGGTTTCCTGGACTGTGAGAACCACTTGATTTGTCACTCAGTGTAGAGTCACCTGAAGGTAGCACACCATTATGTGAATGGATGGTAGGCACCCTCATTTATCCTAAGCAAAAGGATATTACTGTGCAATACGGAAAATAACTTACAAAGGGAAAAGTGCTACGAAGTCTGGTGTGCCAAGGAGATTATTGCACTTGTGGCAGCCACCTAGGATGAAGTGTGGGATGAGCAGGTGTATGGCAATAGATGGATGGATAGATAAACAGAAAGATGGATAAACAGATAGATGGATGAATGAATAGACAAAATGAGAAGCTGACAAACAGATATATGGTTAGATATTAGTTTGCTCTCTTATCCATTCTTCACTTCTCTCAGTGTTCGTGTTCTTGCACTTCCTTCTTTCTTCATAATTTTTTTCCGTGTTTTTCCTCCTCTCTTCCATTTTTCCTTCTTTTGTATGTTCGTTTGCTCTTTCTTTCCCTTTGTCCTTCCTTCCTTTCTTAGTCTGTCATGCTTCTTCCTTTTCCATCCCCCTTCCTTAGTCTGTTGTGTTTCCCCTTTCATCTCCTTTCTTCCTTGCATGCTTGCTTACTTGCTTGTATATTTCCATGCTTGCTTGCTTGCATGTTTGTTAGCTTGCATGCTTGCTTGCCTGTTTGCTTGCGTGCGTGCATGCTTGCTTGCTTGCCTGCATGCATGCATGTTTGCTTGCTTGCTTGTTTGTTAGCTTGCTTACTTCCATGCATGCTTGCTTGTTTGCTTGCATGCATGCATACTTGCTTGCTTACATGTTTGGTTTCTTTCTTTCTTTCTGCTTGCTTGCTGCCTTCCTTCCTGCCTGCCTACCTTCCTTCCTTCCATCCTTCCTTCCTGCCTGTCTACCTTCCTGCCTTCCTTCCTTTCTGCCTGCCTACCTTCCTTCCTTCCTACCTGCCTACCCACCCACCCACCTACCATCTTTCATCCTTCCATCTTTTCTTCGCTTTCATTTAATTTTCCTTGTATCTGTGGTGAGCTGGAAGTGAGAATGAAGGCAGAACGAGAGTGAGGTGGAGGGATGAGGTGAAAATGGAGAGTATACATGTGGAAAAAATAGAAGAAGGAGGAGGAGGAGAAAGAGGAGAGGATGATGATGATGGTGATGATGATGAGGAGGAGGAGGAAGGAGATGGAGAACGAGGTGGGGGGAGTCTAGTTAAATTAATAAATCAAAAGCACTTGAAATCGAGTGACGCTCTTTTTAAAAATTGTTTCTTGCTGCTACCAGACGATTCTCTTCAGCTCTGGAAAGACCTCTCGTACTGAAGAGCTTTATTAAGGCCGTGTCAATTCCTCCAGTTCGAAAAGTCTATCCTGAACTTAAGAAAATTGTCCGGAAATAGGAAGGATGCTTATTTGGGGTCGGTTGCGCACATGATGCTACTCTTGGGCTGCGACTGGTCACCCTCATCTGAAATGCCGGGACTGCATAACCTTGCCCCGGGTTCATACGCTCTTGATGGGACAAAAAAAGGATTTGATGATAGACAGAAAAAAATGTGCATTTCTGCATAATCTTAACGTCATGAAAGTACAGTACTGCATGGAAAAGTATATTTCAGAAAGATACAAAATGTTTTCTGAAAATTATGCAATTTCTGATGTTTACTAACACCCACCTGTATGTTAGAAGTGTTGACTACCTTTGTACAGAGTATAATATAATGATCCTAATTTTTGTTGTGTGAAGAGAAAGGCTAAGTAAACTCACTTGGCTGTATTTCACTCATTATTTCTATCTGTTGGAAGAATCAGAGAACTTCTGGATAAGCATTGTATATTTTGGCTTTTAAATCAATGTCAGGCCTTTACAAACAATCCACAGAGCTGAGGTTCATTTTTGTTTCATAATGATTATTATTTAGTTGTTTGGAAACTTTTAGTTTTTTATTGCGTAAAGTAGATCGATCACAATTCAGCTTATATCTACCTAACCCATTCAGTACGAGGACAGGATGATTGAAATTAGAAAAAAGAAAATGCCTGTGCTGAAAGGGTTAATGGAGATGGTTTTAAATTCTTGCATTATGAGAGGCTTATACTGAGTAGACTGAAGTAATATCGAGGTGGTAAACTTTGAAATAGTGTTCAACATAATGAAAGGATAAAACTGTGAAGTGACGAAAAGCATATTGTTAACTGTATTTCATCCCAGCCATCCTCTGTCAAGTCTGTCTGTTTACCGACCCTGCATCCTATGACGTGTGGCCTTGACAAACGAATATCCAAACATTTTTTTACCTTATTCCCACAACACACCGGCCTTTTCATGTACTTTCCTAACATCTCCTCCTTGGTCTTTCTCTTACACCTACCCAACTTCCCCACACTTTCTTAATCAGTCTGACGCTCTCCATTCGCCCTATATGATCAAACCACCTCAGACATTTACTACAAATATCTCTAATGACATCAACTTCCACACACTTATCACGAATCCATTCATTTATCATTCAGATACTCTGTGTCAATTCAGTGCCACAGTTCTGTTCCTCCAGCAACATCCACGCTTAGCATTTGTCCTTAAGTGTTGAAACTGATATATTGTTATGTGATATACTCATTCCACCTACACTTATTTGAGAACAGTCTACAGGTGGGAACAAGGATAATTTCTGTGTTGTAGTTCCTCGCTTCGTTTCGTTTTTAAAGGGTCCAACATGCTTGCATGCGTCGGCGTTGGTCACCTAATGGCGGGTCTCCATGTTGATTGATCTCTAGCAGCCTCCCTATTCAGTCCGTTATCCCTTGAGGTCACACTTAGTGATGTCCCAGGTCTTTTTCGGTCTACCTCTTGCAACCCTACTCCCAGCGTTAACACTTCTTACTGTCTGCACTCAATTGTCATCCCCCATCCTCTCCACATGCCCAAACCATCTCAATCTACTTCTCATCACAACACCAAACCACATTCCCATCCTACCTCTTAGCTCTTCCATCGTAAATCTAGTCCCCCCAGCCCTCGCACTTAAGGACGAATTGCACATCCACCTCATAATCATTGTCATTTCTGTACGTTTAAGCCTGCGAATATCCTTTTCCTTTCCCAGCCCAGGACTCACTACGATACAGCATTACAGTCCTAACACATGCCGCATACACAGATCCCTTAGCACAGAGGGAGAGCCATCTCAATGTCAGGAAAGGCAACAGCTCCCTGAACTTCTTCCAACCACTCCTCACTCTAGCCACAGAGCTAGCCCCAGCCCCACATCCAGCACATAACATATCTCCCAGATAGCAAAACTCTTCCACACACTCGAGAGTCTCTCTCTCTCTCTCTCTCTCTCTCTCTCTCTCTCTCTCTCT
>JAGKTI010037021.1:0-10975 GCA_018397915.1 Birgus latro
GTGACGGGTTAAACTGTTCTCTGCTCCAGCGGGGATTTGAACCTGAGTCCATTAGGACTGCAGACCACCTCTCTGCCGACTGAGCCACAGCCTCCCCCAAATACTGTATTGTGGCCTCTGCTTCATATGAAAAAGGATCCCAGTAGATTACAGGCTGAAAATAATCTTCTGCAGACCACCACCCTCCTTTTACAGGGCACAGAGGGTGCTGACAGATATTTATTGTTGTTGCCAGATTACCCCACTCTGTCTGATCAAGCAGACATATCAACCACAGGCATGAAACTGCCCTGTGCAGTGAACTGATTTTCCCATGCAGCTGACAGTGCCTGGCCACAGTGAGGCACAGGGATTAGTGTGAAAGTTTGGTTCCTGGGAGGACAAAGCATTTGTGTATCTCCACCAAGTTAACAGGGGTGCCACAGTAGGCTCCGTGTTACCCCATTAGCTGGTTCTATGGTTACCACCCAGAATTATAAATGGTTTCATGAGTTACCAAGAACCAATTGGCTTGTCACTTCTGTAGAGCCACCCGAAGTGGAAAGAAGGGTAATAAATAGCAACAGGGAGGAAGGGAGAAATAGGAAGGGTGGATGATGGACACCCCCATCTACCACAGATAGATGTTTGTAAAGCCAAACAGCAGAACTAGCCAATTATATATAGGCGGCGCTCCACATTCGCAGAATCAATTTTCGCAAGTCTCGCAGATTCACGGATTGCCATTCTGTAGCGGCAAGACTGAATTTGATGGATATGGTTGTAAGAAGTTGGGGAAAATATGTAGCCGATGACTTGCCCACAATCACATGCAGGCAAGTCATCACCTATTTGTAATATTTTATGCTGCTTTCAGGTTCCAAATATGGTTTATTAGGTACAGTATGTGCACACTTGCTCACTGGGGGTGATTTGTGGCTGTAGAGGCATTTATGGGAGGGCGCACCAAACATTTGCAGAAAATCCACATTCACGGGGGTATGTGTCCCCTAACCCTGCAAATGTGGAGGGCAGCCTGTACAGTCTTGAAACTGTGTCAATACCTAAAGAGCCTGCTGAACTACTCAGCAAAAACTAATTGGACTTAGAATTTCCTCAGTTACTCAGCAATAACCAAACAGGTAGCTGTGTAATGAAACTATTAAGAGCCTACAACTGAAGTTCAACTATGATGAACTGGTAAATTTAGTTTGATAGCATTTCTCAATTAAGATGAGCAGAATGTATCAACAAGAAGTATTGTACAATTGCTCCCAAACTAAAAATTTTGGCTTGATTTACACTATTCGTCATGCCATCATTCCATCAGAATTTCTCCCATATAATCGAATGCAACTGTTCACACTAAACAGTCCATCACTGTCATGTACCCAGCATGTATGGTTCCTGTTTCATCAAGTTCCTGAGGAAGAATATTTTGATATGATGGGACAGGCTGGCACCAAGTCAGATCGTTGCCGACAGTGTTACTGGTTGTGAAAACACAGCTCAGGCATGAGTGTGTGCTGCTGGTAACTGTTAACTGCTTGAAGTGGAAGACAAGAGGTCCAAAGATTAAAACTGCAGCACTAAGTTCATCACCATCAGTAACCTGTTTGCACCCCTTACTAATAAGCAGGGACATATTCTACTACAACATGTAACACCAGTACATCTAAAATAAAAACACTCACACTCATCCGAACACACAGCTTATTCTGTATTAGCATTTTGCAGGAATTAAAGCACAGTAAATTAACAATGCAGTACTATACTGTACATAATATAATCATCATCATACTCACCTAGTGTTGGCCCCACCACAAAAACTACAAACTCAGCCATCATGCAGAACTAGGGCAAGTGGTCAAAGTACTAGGGCATGGAGCACTGACAGTTCGCAAAGGAAGTCACAGAACTACAGCAACAAACGAGGCACAGGAGATCACAGGCTAAGTCGTGGCACTGGATGGCCGCTACATGGGTCAAAAATGTACAAAGCTCAGATAGGTCCTCATTATAGGGCATCCAGTGGAGAGAATGAGAGGGCGACAATTGGCCTGGCTACTCTGGTGGGCCACTCTTGCAAAGCACTATGATTGGCTGGCATATGCTGCTGTGTTGCGGGGTCTGCCCATGCATCGATTGGGTCCTGAGTCGGATGATACACATTATCGCCGATAGCTTCCAGTTTCTCAGCCAGATATTGCCTAATTTCGCTGGAAATTGTTTTAATAGAACTGAGGAGAAAGTGCCGGCTATTGCAATACGTCGGATATTGTATCAACAGATAATTGAAAAATTACTTGCATATACAGTATATATGAGTACCAAATTGCAAACCTAGTATGGTGTAGTATTGAAGCAGCATAGGAAAGATCTATAAGTAATGTTTTTCTATCAACCAAAGGATTGTTTTGCCACAGACGCCGAGATTTAACGATGCTGCCTAATGTCATTCTTCCTCTCATCTCATAATTACTGTCCCATTATTGCCCCCATCTACTGTCCTCTATCTTATTACAGTAAAACCTCGGTGGGTCGACCCTGCAGAAGACGGAATTTCCAGTACACTGAACTCTGACAAAGGTGTGACTTGTGTTTATTCAATGGGTTATATTTTAGTTTCTTACATTCCAAGTGCTACATATTAGTTTATTATATTCCAAGTTTTATATTTTAGTTTAATTGATTGAAAAGTGAAGGAAATAAGTGCTGAACTTTATATAATTAAGTGACTTGCACCCCCCACCTACCCCTCCACCTATGCAACCTCCGATTCTAGCCTAGCCCATGACATGAGACGAAATGTTTTTATTGTTTAACTTTATTGCTTTATAAATGCTTCTTTAATTTAGTGTAAACAAGTAATCACATAATTAGCAACTACTGTAAGGGGTAAAATAGTTTTTTTTGTAATTATCTGTGGCTAGTCAGAAAATTCAATGTTGAACTACCCTAGAGCCCCATATACTGTACTGTAGTTCGACTTATGAAGGGTTTACCGTACATGCATTAAATCATTACTTTGAGAAGAATGACCGTAAATATTACCACTAAATAATGTTGCAAGCAACTCGCGCCTCTACTGACAACGTGTGCACACCATTTGCATACATACAGTAATCCCTCAATTTATCTGACGTAATAAAGCCAAAGGCATATCACGAAAGTGGATCTGTATGGATAGTGGACTTCTTCCCTGGTCCCCCTGCATACATACCCTAACTTTGAAAGCCACTGTAAAAGGCCACTACAGTACATCGAACAACACTTGTTCTTGGTGTTTTACAATACTCTATCTGGTCAAACAGACCTATAAACCACAGCCAAGCAATTACAGTACCATGGTCAAGCAGACCCATCAACCACAGACAAGCAATCACCACTGCAGGACCATACCCTGCAGTGATATGAAAAGTTCCATGATAAAACTGGCTACACAAGAAAAATGCAGTGGATAAACAAAATATAATGGTGAAGTGGAATAAAATCATGGTAAAACAGAAGAAAATCAAGGAACAGTACAGTACACTAGAATCAAATCAAAGAACAATACAGTAAACTAGAGTAAAATCGAGGTAACACTCGCAATCCCTCATTGGGCGTCGTGCTGAATAACCTGCTAGCTTCTTGAATCCAACCGTTCAGTATTGCATTTTTTCTTCTTGCCAAAGTCTGCCATGTGCTGGGTGAGTTTGTTGCGAGATTTCCTGATGTTATGTAGAGTTGAATGGGCCAGGTCAAACTCCTTTAGAATGCGGAAAGTGGACCATCATGCATCAGTCTTACCCAGAATCTCCTGCAGAGTCAGCACTACCCTCACACCCACCTTAGAGAGGGCCATGCAAGGAACAGCAAGGACTGAAGCAGGTAGGGAACAACCACAAAAGCCACCACATACACCACCACCGTAACAACTGTCCAGGAGGAGCTGCTCACTTAGCAGTTGCCAGGCGGGTGCTGAGACCAGCTGAGGGGGCATGTAGTGGACGCTGGGTGAAATACGGAGCCAGACGGCGCAGCACCACCAGGCTATTCCTGCCTGGGTGGACAAGAAATGTTCGCACGGCCAAAAATTTCCACCTGGACGCAAGCATTTTGTCCGGACAATATGAAAAAACGTACAAGCAATGGTTTTATACAGCCAGATTGCGTCTGGGTAATGGACTGTACAGATAATGGACACTTGGATAATTGTGGGATTGCCGTACTCGCAAACTCATACAGCCATCACACTTACCGCCAGTGTACAGTATACCTCACACTCAACTCACTGCTTTTGGTCATTTTTTTTTTTTCCCCTTTCTCACTCACCCATTTATTTTTTTGAGCCTTTAATGTTTTTTAGGAAGACTCTTCTTTATTAACCTGCAAAACTGTCAAGCTAACACCACTCAGACTCAAGGTAACTAATGAACGTAATCTTCAATAAATGCCAATTTAATGTTTCTTCCATCCTCATCTGATATCCTGACACCAATAATAAAAATTACTATAAGTTCAATATCAGAAAAAATGCAAATATCAGCGATATTCGTTCGGCCAAGTGTATAGGTTACAGCACTAATAAGCTAGGTAAGATCCAGGAACAAAGAAGGATACAGCATTCAAGTGATTCTCCTTGCATGATGTAACTCTGTGAATAAAGGTCCTCCATAACCAGGATATCTACCCAAAGCCTGTTCTTGGAATCACAGTGGCTTAGCAGTTACATGTTTGCTTTGTGACACGTGTGCTTTCTAAGTTCAGTACAATATTTAAAATCCAAGCTGCAGCCAACATTTAAAAAGTGCTACTAATGTGTCATATATTCTTACAATTGTTTGCATGATTTCAGTTAGTACCAATGATATACTGTCAGGATGCAACTTGAGTGTTGCCAAAACATCTCACTTAACACCCCCTAAGTTGGGGGGGGAGAGGGGTGGAAAAAGTAAAATACAGTACAGTAATGTACTCTAAATTCACCGTTTATTATTTTTTTTTTATTTAAATAAAGGAGCTAAAAAAAAGAAAAAAAAAAAGGGCCATCGAACACAAATCTATCTAGAAGAGGCTGTTTATATATGGTAGCTACATACAACAGCGATTAGTTGAGTGGTATGTGAGCACAGTACTGTTACTTTATCATATGTGGAAAGGTTGGTGAACAGTAAACCTGACCTAACCCTACCCAATGCAAGACATGGGTGCTCAACTCGATCACCACACAGTGCACAACCTGCTACCTGTTGCCATCAAAGCACAATTTTGTTTGTAACTTATCGAAACATTCCATTGCTGCTGATTACTGTATTGAGCAAATCTTGGTTTAAACAAATTCAAAATAATTTCATCCGTGCTAAATGTTCTCAACTCTCCAACTCGAATTCTTCTCGCTCCTTCTGGCACCTTGCCAAAAACCTTTCTAACAACTTTACCTCATCATCCTTCCCTCCTCTTTTCTACTCTGATGGCTCTTTAGCTATTTCTTCTACTGATAAAGCAGATCTCTTCGCTCAGACTTTCTCCTCCAATTCCACCTTAGACGATTCCGGTGCTTTTCCTCCATCACTTCCCCCCTCCGACTTCCTCTTGACTGACATTAAAATTTCTTCAGCTGATGTATTTTCTGCCATCACTGGCCTCAATACTAAAAAGGCATATGGTCCTGATGGAGTCCCTCCTGTTGTCCTCAAAAACTGTGTTTCTGTGCTTACACCCTGCCTAGGTAAACTCTTTCGCCTTTGTCTATCAACTTGTACCTTTCCTTGCTGGAAGTTTGCTCTCATTCAGCCAGTCCCAAAGAAGGATGACCATTCCCAACCCTCTAACTATCATCCAATTGCTTTAACATCCTGTGTCTCAAAAGTTTTCGAGTCAATCCTTAACAGAAAAATTTTAAAGCATCTTTCCTGTCACAACCTTCTTTCCAATCGTCAGTATGGGTTCCGTCAGGGACGTTCCACTGGCGAACTTCTCACCTGCCTTTCAGACTCCTGGTCATCCTCCTTTCGGGACTTTGGCGAAAGCTTTGTCATTGCACTTGACATCTCAAAGGCTTTCGATCGAGTCTGGCATGAATCTTTAATTTCCAAATTGCCCTCCTACGGTTTCTATCCTTCTATCTGTGCCTTCATCTCTAGCTTCCTTTCTGGTCGTTCTATAGCCGCTGTTGTAGACGGCCATTGTCTTCTCCTAGACCTATAAACAGTGGTGTTCCTCAGGGCTCTGTCCTATCACCAACTCTCTTCCTTTTATTCATAAATGACCTTCTAAGCTGTACATCTAACCCTATCCACTCATATGCTGATAATTCCACCCTTCACCTTTCTATTCGGTTTCCGCAAGGTCCATCTCTGCAGTTACTTCAACAAAAAAGGGATGAGGCTATGGCACACCTAATGTCTGACTTGGCTCATATCTCTGATTGGGATAAAAATAATCTTGTTATTTTTAATGCATCAAAAACTCAGTTCTTACACTTATCAATCTGACAAAATCATCCTCAGGATTACCCACTAGTGTTTAATATTGAACAGTTATGTCCTGCATCATCCTCGAACATGCTTGGGGTTTCATTCTCTTGGGATTTGTCTTGGAAAGAACATACAGTAAGACCTCACTATAACAGACTAATTGGGGCTCAGGCCAGTCCGAAATGTGCGATTTTCTGATAAAAGCGACATCCGGACTTACCCCTGCTAATCCGGACTTTTTCCAATATATCAGACATTAGTCCGGATTGCATCAGTGGTTTTCACCACAATTGCAGTTGTACTGTGTTATACCTTCACTACATTAATGAAATGGTATAATAATACTGTACTGTGCACTGAAAAACATGTCTTTTACTTGTCTTATTGTGGTGAACATAGCTGAAGTTGTCAGGCAGTCCGGACTGCTTTCTGGCTTTATCGGACTTTTTCCGATATACTGTATAGGAGTTTACTCCGGTAGCTCCTCGAGTCCAATAAAAGTGAATTCTGGTCTACTGAAGTCCATTATATCGAGGTTTTACTGTATTACATCTCTTGTGAAATCTGCTTCCAAGAGATTAGGTGTGCTAAGCCAATGCCGAACTTTCTTTACCCTTGCACAGTTGTTGACCTTGTACACGGGTTTTATTCACCCGTGTATGGAGTACAACTCTCATGTGTGGGGAGGCTCCCCACATGCAGCTCTTCTCAATAGGGTAGAGTCAAAGGCTTTTCGTCTCATTAACTTTCCTCCTCTTACTGATTTCCTTCAACCTTTGTCTCTTTGCCGCACTGTTGCATCTTTATCTCTCTTCTGTCGCTACTTCAACGGTCACTGTTCCTCTGAACTGTCTGCTTGCATTCCTCCACCTCTACGACGGGCACGTATTACCCGTCTGGCAACAAACTCTCATCCCTTTTCTGTACAACTCTCAAATGCAAGAGTTAACCATTACTCGCAGTCCTTCATTTATGCAACTGGTCAACTCTGCAACTGTCTTCCTCTGTATGTATTTCCTACTTCCTATGATCTCCAGTCTTTCAAACGCAGTGTGTCCAGGCATCTCGAAATGAACGGATCTTGAATTTGGCTCTCTTTTGTATTGTTTTTGCTTTTTCTTGGAAGGAACAGTATGCAGGCCTGTGGCCTTTGGTTCCTTCATCCTTAAAAAAAAAAAAAAAGAGAAAAGGGGGTAATTTTTGGTACTAAAATGAAAATAAAACATACCAGTAATTCACAAACTGCGGCAAAATCTGTGAACCCTGCCTTCGCCTGGCGGGCGAGGTGCTTGCATGGTTACCATGGCAAACCCCCACACCTCACTAAAGGTCAAGACAGTCCACCACAATAAACTGGATATCACAATGCATAAGCTTTTCATTCTGGTATTAAACACAAAGGCATTTATATTCATGACTGCTGAGCACTTCTCTGTTATGAATGTGTCATAAAATAACTGATGGTGTGGTAAGTTCGGCTTTTAACATGCGTACAAAAATTATTAAATTGCAAAGGTCTGTAAGCCTATCTTGTGCAAGGCGACTGCATGTGTGGTTGGTTCCTCCACAAAACCACATTATCATAAAATACAAACACATCCATTGCAGCAAATTCCATTACAATTTTTTTTTTCTTTTACTTCGCAGTGGCTAATTTACACAAAAAGATGGGCCCAAAAACAGTGGAATGTATAATGATGTTTAGGCTACTTTCAAAGCCTACATAAGCTTTATTCGAAAATAGTAGTTACTGTAATTTATAACATAGTTTCCTGCCTTGCCTTCACCTGTACATTACACAATACAACACTATAGCTTCATCGGTTATTTTAGTAGCCTGTCATCTTGTGTCATTACTCAGGTACATACAGTAGGCGTGGAAAGTATTGACGTTTTTTTGCCGACGTCATTCTTTTTCGAGTTAAGTGAAGTAGGGTCAATACTACCCTCCCCTGTGATGCGAAATGAGCTGACGCTTTTTCAACGGGAGCTGGCAACCCTGCTTGATAGGTTTGGCACCACAGAAGCAGGCTCAGTAATGTTTGGGCAGCCACAGGAGGAGGATTGTCTCTGTGTGTGATGCACCACGAGGGCATGTTTTGACTCAAATAACACAGTTATTTGGTTACCTACCACATTCTCATCATGCCTAAAGTAACCACAAGCAAGGACAAACGTGTGGAAGTGATTACTTTATACAAAGCTGGCCACAAACTCCCATTTATTGCAAATCAGATGGTGTTAGACTGAGGACAGTGCAGAGACTGGTGAAGCGGTTCAAGGACAGTGGGGAGGCCATTCCTCCCACTCCACTTCCCAAGCCTGGGAGACCTCGTAAGACAACCTTCAGGACCCGTCAGCTGATCTCAAGGCAAGTTAGCAAGGATCCAAGGCTAACAGCACGGGATTTAAAAGAAAAGAACCCACAGTTGCTGGCAGATGTGTCTGTCAGAAGTGTGCAGCAGCTGTTGCATGACGATCTGGGCTACAGGAGTTTTTGTGCTCGTAAAAAACCACTGCTAACTGCACTTCAGAAGAAAAAGAGAGTAAATTTTTGTAAGAAATATCTTGCCTGGAGTGAGGAGCAATGGAAAACTGTGCTTTGGAGTGATGAGTCAACATTTACTGTCGCTGGTACCCCTTCATCACGAGTGTACTGCAAACCTGGCAGTGACCCCCTAGATCCTAAGTACACTTCCAAGTTTGTTAAATACCCAGCCTCACTCATGGCTTGGGGCTGCTTTACATATTATGGTGTTGGTAGGTTGGTAATTCTACCTGCAAATGAAAAAGTGAACCAGAACAATTATTTGGAGCTCTTATGTGATATTTTAAGTGACTCTTTTGATAAAACCAAGGCAAGAGTATTTATGCAAGATTCTGCACCTGCACATGTTGCAAAGTCAGTGAAACAGTGGCTAACAGACTGTGAGGTTCCCTTTATTCGAGATTGGCCCGGAAACAGTCCAGATATCAATCCCATTGAGAATTTATGGGCGCACATGAAGTGGCAGCTGCGTAGTATGGACACATCATCTTTGCCTAAACTTGAGGCTGCAGCTATGGAGCAGTTTTAGTCCATCTGTTCTGCAAAACTACGCCATCAGTCTCTCCAGACGCCTTAAGAAGATAATAAAGGTGAAGGGGAATGCCAGTAAATACTAAATTCAGTGGTGAGTGTTAATTTATTTGTTTCTCCTTGCTAACCACAAGAATGTTTTCTTTTTTTAAGATAGCATCAACACTTTCCGCGCCTACTGTATATCCTCTAATTTTTCATAATATCCAACTAAATCATTCATCTTTAAACACACTTGGGGTTTCATTCTCACGGGATTTACCTTGGAAAGATCATATTACCCCTCTTATAAAATCTGCTTCCAATAAATTAGGTGTGCTAAGCCAACTCCAAGCCAGCTTTACCCCTGCGCAATTATTGACTTTATACACAGGTTTTATTCTCCCAAGCAGAGTACAACTCTCATGTGTGGGGAGGCTCCCCACATACAGCTCTTCTCAACAAGGTGGAGTCAAAGGCTTTTTGTTTCATTAACTCTCCTCCTCTTACTGACTCCCTTCAATCCCTGTCTCTTCATCACATTGTTGCAGCTTTATCTCTTTCCTACCAATACTTCAATGGTCACTGCTCCTCCGAACTGTCTGCTAGCGTCCCTCCACCACTAAAGCGGGCACGTAGCATCCGTTTAGCAACAAGTCTCCTCCCTTTTCTGTCCAACTCTCTAATTTAAGAGTTAACCATTACTCCCAGTCTTTCATGTATGCAACACGTCAACTCAGGAACTGTCCCCCTCTATCTGTATTTCCTACTTCCTATGATCTCCAGTTTTTCAAACGCACTGTGTCCAGGCATCTCGAACTGAATGGATCTTGAATTTGACTCTGTTAACTTATTTTTGTTTTTCTTGGAGGGAACAATCTTGCGAGTTCCTGCCCTTTGGTTCCTTCTTTCTTAAAAAAAAAAAAAAGCATCAATAAATACACACACACATGTGCACATAAGCCTAGAAAATGCACAGTTTTTTCATTTTTTACCCATGCCCGCACTTTGATTAAATATTAAAATGTTAAATATTTGTACAGTATTTTAAACAGCAGTCAAAATCGCATTGTCACACAACTACATACACATTACGATCACACAAACACAAGCACACCACTAACTTTGACTTTCACATGTATCACTCTCACTGTGAGAAAAAATTGCGTCATAGATACTCCTCACTGGGAATAGTTATCTAAATTGAACAAAGATGAATTTGCATAAGTCTCGTGAGTAAATTAGGCAATTAAATCCCCTAACTCACCTACAATCACCTCTCATATACTAGAGTTCCCTAAGATTTGGCCAAATCAATAAGGTCACTTAGCTATACAGTATATTGAGTCAAACAACGAGATGACGACGGCCTGCTGTTTTGGTCTTTTCCTGGGCAATCAGGCGTCCTTGGGGTGTATGTACAAGGAGCGTAATGTAGCTGCTGACGGAGTGAAATCTGCTCAAGGAGTGTTAACAT
>JAGKTI010037022.1:0-10975 GCA_018397915.1 Birgus latro
TAAGGCCTCTATTCTTCCCCTACGTGATGTAGATGGTGAAAGGGAGGATGAGGACGAGGACAAGGAGGGAGCTGTGGGGCGTGCTGCCACGTGGTAGGCAGCGAGATTATCACCTATCGCGGCCCCGAGAGGACAGCATGTCGTTTCCTAAGGTATGGGCCTAGTGTCTTGTTTGGGGAGGGCGGAAGTGGTGTGGAGGGAGTGGAAAGTGAAAGGGAAAGTATTGTGGCAGTTAGTGAAAGGGAGAGTGGCGGGAGTGTGCGCTCACGTGGTGGTGTGAGGGAGCGGAGCGGGCCAGGTGCGGCAGTGAGTCACGTGGGTGATTCACGTGGTGTGGCGATGGAGCCGGGAGGTGAGGATGAGCCATTCCCCAGCACGTCTTATGCTCCCCAATATTCCCAGACCTACTCCCCACGGCCCCCTGATGTTCCCCAAGGTCGTAAGGGTAAGGGTAAAGATAAGGGTAAAGGGCGAGGCAAGAGGAGCACGAGTGGGTAAGCCCTTCGTTCTCCTCCTTCCCAACCTCCCCCACCATCATCTCCTCCCCACCCTGACGAAGGCGACGATGGGGGCGATGTCACGTGGAATTGGCAAGATGGAAGTGATTTTTCTCCCATAATTCACCCCTTCATTAACCAGGGACGAGCAGGCTGCACAGCTCCTGGAATCCACCGTGGCTCAAGCAGGTTGGATTTTTTCCACCTGTTTTTTGGTGAGGATTTTGTCCAGCAGATTGTAGACCAAACGAACAGGTTTGCAAGCAGCCAGCAACGTGAGAGTGAAAGACTGGGTACCAGGAGCAGACATTCGATCTTGTATGATTACCCTGTTTCCCTGTCAGAGATGTTCGTTTTTATGTGCTTGGTACTTTTGATGGGTCTTTTACGTAAAAACAAAGTTCCGTCCTACTGGACTATGGACCCTCTAATACAGACACCAATATTTGGCAAGATCATGAGCCGTAATCGGTTTCAGCAAATTCTAAGCTACCTCCACTGCTGATGATCCTGCCAGTGCCAATGATACAGATAAGATGAGGCGAATTAGGCTGGTTTTTGATCACCTAAGGCAAACATTTTGTTCCTCATTTTATCCCTATAGAGACCTTGTCATAGATGAGTGTCTCGTGTTGTGGAGAGGCAATATTTCTTTTCGCCAGTATATACCCAGCAAAAGGCACCGTTTTGGCTTCAAGATCTTTGTTATGTGTGACTGTAGGACTGGTTATGTGCAAGACATAGTCTTGTACACTGGTGCACAGACAGACATAATAGAAGATCGCAGTATCGGACTCTTGGGAGCAGTGGTGAAGACAATGATTGAAGAGTACCTTCATCGTGGTCACATCCTCTACCTCGATAACTGGTATATTAGCCCTCTTCTCGCTCGTTATCTACACCTGCATGAAACAGACTCTGTCGTACGGTGAAAGTGAACAGGCGACACATGGTCAAGGTCGGGCGGAAGCTAGACAGAAATGAGGTGGTCTTCTTCAAGGCTAATAACATCCTGGCAGCAGTGTGGAACCACAACAGGGAAATCTGCCTCCTATCCACTGTTCACCGACTTTTCATGCACCACATAGAGTCCGTTGATTACCGTAGCGAGAGGAGGCACCGCATCTGGAAACCTGAGTGTGTTCTGGACTACAACATCAATATGCGGCTCGTGGATCAGTCAGACTCGATGATATCGAGTGTAGAGTGTGCCAGAACCACGATGAAGTGGTACAAAAAGCTTTTCTTTCGCCTGCTGGAGATAACTGCCCTCAATTGTCACCACCTGCATGCCCTGACAATAGGTGTGCAGGAAACCTTTGAAGGTTTTGTGAGGGAGCTGTGCAGGGAAATTATTGCTAAGTATGCTGAGGAGAGAACTCAGCAACGACCCCGCTCTGCCCTTACCGCCCAAACTCCACTCAGAATTTCCGGCCGCCACTTTGCCACTCCGATCCCTCCATAACCAAACAGACCTAGGCCCCAACGCAGATGTCATGTGTGTGGAAACTCACGTGTGAGACCCAACACTCAGAGAAAAGACACCCGCTATGAGTGCGTACAATGTGATGGCAGTCTCTGCTTTCACCCTTGTTTCCAGGAATACCACACAATGATGCAATTCTGAGATGGTGTGACAGGGATAAGACGCTTGTTCTCAGGAAAGTATGTGACATACAGACGCTCTGTGTAATTATAAGGCCTGTGAGTATGTAAATATATGTATAAAGTGGACACTGGTAAAATATAAGTTGAACATTATTAATTTAGTGCATAAATTTATTCTAAGTCGAAACATTCCTAGCGAGTATGTAAAGGTGCGATACTCAGACGCTCTGTGTAATTATAAGGCCAGCAATATGTGAATATTAGTACAAAGTGGAAACGGGTATAATATTAGTTGATAAATATCATTTTAGTGCATAAATATATTTTAAGTCGAAACATTCCTAGCGAGTGTAAAAAGGTGCGATATTATGTCGCTCAGTGTAGTTATAGGGCATATATATATGTAATTACCAGTCCAAAGTGTAAATGGGTGTTTTGTTACTTGAAATGTGTGATGTAAGTGCAAGAAAATATTCTAAGTCGCAACAGGAGTGGTAGCAAGTGTGCTAGCTACGTGATTATGAGATAGCCGTGTGCTAAATATTGTCGTAAGGATTGTGAATATATGAAAACATTTACATTGTTTGTAGAATGTTATAATGGCATTGAAAGAATAATATGAAACTAGAAAAAATGTTATATATGTTGAAAGATGTCATAGTGAGTACGCTGAGTATGCCAGCATATGCTAGCATTATGCTAAATATCATCGTAGTGAATATAAACAGCTGAAACCATTTATATAAAGTTAAAAATGCTAAAATGCCACTGAAACAGTAATATGCTAGTAAAAAAAATGATATGTAACCTGAAACAAGAAACTTAGCGACTCAATGTTACGAAAATGACCATACTCGCTATGGTCGCGCAATGGAACAATGCTTATTTTTCCTATATATCTTTTTGCAAACCCTTTATTGTTGTTCTGTTTGTGGATTAGATCAAAATGAATAAATGAAGACGTGTTAGTGTTTGTTTCTCCGAGAATTACCAACCATAGAAAACGTGCGAGCCAGACTCTCCTGTGACAGAGTACGATACCTGCGCCGGGGGGGGGCCTCACCTGTTCTGACCACTTGGGGATCCTGGGAACCACTTTCTTGTCCACAGTCCTTTGTTTCACACCAAAAGCGGATGTTTTAGCCAATAAATTTTTTCCCCAAAAATGCTCGGGACTGGGGGGTATCGGAGGTGGGAAATCGGTCGAGACATGACGGGTTAACATCCTGTGTCTCAAAAGTTTTCGAGTCTATTCTTAACAGAAAAATTTTAAAGCATCTTTCCCATCACAAGCTTCTTTCTGATCGTCAGTATGGGTTCTGTCAGGGATGCTCCACTGGCCATCTCACCTAGCTTTCAGTCTCCTGGTCATCCTTCTTTCGGGACTTTGACGAGAGCTTGGCCGTTGCACTGACATCTCAAAGGTTTTCAATCGAGTCTGGCATAAATCTTTAATTTCCAGACTACCCTCTTACTGTTTCTATCCTTCTATCTGTGCCTTCATCTCTAGCTTCCTTTCTGATCATTCCATAACCGCTATTGTAGATGGCTATCATTCTTCTCCTAGATCCATCAACAGTGGTGTTCCTCAGGGCTCTGCCCTATCACCAACTCTCTTCCTTTTATTCATCAGTGACCTTCTAAGCTGTACATCTAACCCTATCCACTCGTACGCTGATGATTCCACCCTTCACCTTTCCGCTCGGTTCCTGCAACGTCCATCGTTGCAGTTCCTTCAACAAACAAGGGATGAGGCTATGGCACACCTAATGTCTGACTTGGCTCGTATCTCTGACTGGGGTAAAAGTAATCTTGTTGTTTTTAATGCATCAAATACTCAGTTTTTACACCTATCAACCCGACAATATCTTCCACAGGAGTAGTTACTAATGTCTAATAATATCCAGCTCAGTCCTGCATCATCCTCGAACATGCTTGGGGTTTCAATCACTCGGGGTTTATCTTGGAAAGATCTTGTTGCATCTCTTGTAAAATCTGTTTCCAAGAGATTGAGTGTGCTAAGCCGACTCTGTACCTTCCTTACCCCTGCACAGTTGTTGACTTTATATACGGGTTTTATTCATCCATGTGTGGGGAGGCTCCCCATATACAGCTCTTCTCAATAGGGTGAAGTTAAATGTTTTTCGTCTCATTTAACTCCCCCTCCTACTGGCTCCCATCAACCTCTGTCTCTTCGCCGCACTGTTGCCATTTTATCTCTTTTCTATCGCCACTTCAATGGTCACTGCTCCTCTGAACCGTCTGTTTGCATCTCTTCACCTCTATGACGGGTCTAGCAACAAACTCTCATCCCTTTTCTGTCTATTTCTAATGGAAGAGTCAGCCGTTACTCCCAGTCCTTTATTTATGCAACAGGTCAACTCTGGAACTGTCTTCCTCTGTCTGTATTTCCTGCTTCCTATGATCTCCAGTCTTTCAAACGCAGTGTGTCCAGGCATCTCGAAATGAACGGATCTTGAATTTGGCTCTCTTTTGTTTTGTTTTGTTGTTTTCCTGGAAGGAACTGTTTTGCGGGCTCCTAGCATTTGGTTCCTTCGTCCTTGCATTACGAAAAAAAATATGGAGAAGAGACAGAAATGTAAGAAGAGGATGAGGAATTATAATCTTAACAAAGAAAGTCAAAGAAATAGAACTAGATATTCCCTCACAAGTAGAAGTGATTGCATTAGGGATGAACACATCTGAAGGGAAAGTAATTGTGGCAAATATGTACATGTCACCCAAAACAAAAACTTGGGAAAGAGGCGCATATGAAGACCTGGCAGAAAGTACAATTCAGAGTTAAAGAACATTAATACAGAGAATGGAAGATGAATCTTAAAGAATTATATTAACAGGGGATTTCAATACAAATATAAACAGGAAAACTCTAGATGTAATATGCCAAGAAAGCTGTTGGGATCAAGAGCTCCTGGATCTTGTGCAGGAATTTTTCCTAACACAACATCACCAGAAAAAGAGGACTTGGTGGTCTTATCTTTAATAGGCAAGAAAATGATATTGACAATATATTGTATCACCCTCCATTCGGCAAAAGCGACTATGGAGTATTTAACTGCAACTTCAGGATTGCTTGTGACATACATTAGTTACCAGTAATGAGAGTTACAAAAAGAGTCTAAACTACAGAAAGGGCAACTACCTGAAGAAGTACTTCTTAGAAATAGATTGGGAAAAGGAGCTTAGAGGACAAGACTTAAATGTTAAATATAGAAAATTCTGTAATTTTTATGAAATAAGAGCGTAAAATTACATCCCACAGAACAAAGAAACAGAAATGATAACAAAGAAATGGTTCAATACAGAATGTAAAAAAAAAAAAAAGAGAGAGAGAGAGAGACTTGCTGTGGAATAGGTACAGAAGCCACAGTAGTGAGAGGGCATATAACAACTATAAACAGGCAAGCCCAAAGACAGTTTGAGGAAGACGTTGTAAACGAATAAGTGATCAACCTAAGTTATTTCAAGCTACATCTGAACCAAAACCAAAGTTAAAGATAATATACTGCCCATTATGGACATGGGAATCATCTATACACTAGAGGAAGATATCTGTTTAGTACTGAATTAAAAATTCCAGTGAGTTTTTACATAAGAAAATAATTTTGAAAGAGATGATATCGACCATGCATGCCCACACATATTACCAGATATACAAATACTGTATCAGAAAAAAAAGGACAAGAAGAATTAAGTGAATTATTCTAAGGAAAAACATATTGTCTTGACGACATTTTAGGTAGGGTGCTACATGAATGTGCAAAAGAGTTAAGTAGACCAATACATTTAATAGCCAGGGAATCCTTAAGTCAAGGTAAACTACCTGATATCCGGAAGAAAGCAAACATTGTTCTCCTGTTCAAGAAAGGGAATAGACAGAATCCACTCAACTACCGACCAAGATCACTGACCAGTGTTGTAAGTAAGATACCAGAAAAGCTTGGGTAAACCATCTAGAAAAATACAATATGATAACAGAAAGACAGCTCGGATTTAGAAAGGGAAAATCGTGTGTTACTAATCTATTAAGCCACAATGATAGAGTTACAGAAACATTACAGAAAAGAGAAGGATGGGTGGACAGCATCTATTTATTTAACAGAGTACCGCACCAAAGACTTTTATGGAAACTGTACCATCAAGGAGGTATTGAAGGCAACCTGTACTGTTGGATGCAGGATTTTCTCAGAGAAAGAGAAATGAGAACAGTACTCAGGGGAAATTACTCATCACGGAGGGAAGTGACTAGTGGAGTTCTACAGGGCTCAGTTATGTTTTTAGTATATACAAATGACATAGTAACATTGTAAATGGAAGCTATCTAAATTTGTTTGCTGATGATTAAAAAATACAAAGGAAAATTACTAACACAGATTCTTGCAGAGAGCTACAAGAAGAATTAAATACGCTTAATGAATGGAGCAATAAATGGCAAATGGAATTTAATGTGGACCAGTGTCATGTAATTAAGTTTGGTAAAAGTGAAAAAATACCAGTTTGGGATTATAAGTTAGGAAGTTCAACCCTACACATATCAGAAAGGGAGAAGGACCTCGGTGTGATTATCAATAACACACTATCTCCGACTGACCACATCAGTGAGAAGGTACGCAACATGTATACACTGCTTGCCAGTATGAGAATAGCATTCACATACATAAATGAAGACATGCTGAGAAAAATAAAAACATAATTCATCAGACCAACCTTGGAGTATGCATCAGTAGTCTCGAATCCTCATCTAAAAAAAAAACATAGATAAGATTAGAAAAGTACAAAGGGCAGCTACAAGATGGGTACCAAGCTTTAGGGATCTAAGCTACAAAAACTAGCAAATTGAATCTACCAACAATACCGGAGAAAAAGACAAGAGGAGACATGATTATGCTATATAAATGCGTTTCAGAGAGAGAGAAAATAGACATAAATGAATATATAACCTATGGGGAAGCACCAGCAACAGGACACTGCAAAAAACTACTTATAAAGAGAGGCGATAAAGACGTAAGGAGATTCAGTTTCCCAAATAGGGCAATTTTTCAGTGGAACGCACTACCAAATGAAATAGTATGTGCCAACACTAGTCATAAATTTAAAGATATGTATGATAAAAATGATTTAATGCATGGGACAGTACGTGCTTGAATCTTTCCTATAAAAATACAATTAGGTAAGGTAAGGTAAGGTAAGAACACACACACACACATCAGCAAAACAACAACAAAAACAACATGATGATGATTAAGGACAAGGTAGTGGAGCACAATAGGGACGGTGAAACGTTGAAAGACGATCCGCTGCTGAGTTGGAAAAAAAAAAAAAAGTTCCTAGGCCTGGCTGGGCAATTCCCATACAGGATGCGCCATCACGCAAGAAATTATTATAGGCTGTCATGGGATAAGTGTGTTAGGTTTCAGGAGGTTATTCTTAGCAGTATCAACATGTATCCAGTTCTCAGCCGTTTCGAAGCTACTATACAGTTACTGTTAAATGTAAATGCTTTGTTAATATATGTCCAATTCTCAGCCGTTACCGAGCTACCATACATTTACTAATGTCCCTGATAAACGTTACATTAATGTGTCTAATTCTTCACCGTCGCGGAGCTACAATACAGTTACTGATGTCCTTTGTATATGCTATATCATCAGGGGTCTAGTTTTCAACCGTAACGGAGCTACCATGTAGTTTTTGATGACACTGTGGGTGAATTACGTGCATGTTAGCTGTAACAGAACAAAAACGTTAAAGGTGGCACCGTTAACCCTATCAGGCTCCTGTGGCTCACACACCTTAATGAAATCGCCTAGCGTTAGCTCGAATAAATATTATTAAGTTTTCCCTACCGTGAGAGGTTTTATTAATAACAGCATCGGCTACAGTTTATTTTCCAGAACTACACAACATTTTAAGAATGCAATATTTAGTGCTCAAATGCCCATAATTTTCTTTTTAATTTCCTGTTTCGTTTTACTTTCACGTGAACTTATGTCCTTTACTATAATTCGTTCGTGCATAGGACTGAAATTGGGATCTGGAGATGTTTGCATCCTTTGTGCAGTCGATGCGCATTACATCGAGCATTTTTTCCACAGCTTTTCTCCAGCCTGTTTGTACCTAGAACAAACGTAGGGACTTGGATCGTAAGTTAGAGGGTTGCTTGTCGTACTGTTTGAGGAGATGAGAAACTGCCATTAGCGTAAAGTTGTTTGTCTGCTTCAATTATCCTCGTACGGTAGATATACTTGTACATTAAAATAGGCATTGTTGTCTTCACATTTGTCTCTGGGATTCGCTGGAGGAACATTTCCTTCTTTACAGTCACTTCAGTTATTATGATGGTTATGTTGGTGAAGCTTATAATGGAGAATATATGATGTATCATGTCTGAATGATGATGGATGGTGTATGATGAGTGATGCATGATGTGTGACAAACGATGGAAGAACATAATATGGCACATTATGTAGAGTGTCACGAGACTTAACTTAGTCGTATTAAGTTCAAATGGTTCTAAGCTAGATTTTGAGTAAATAATGCACTATCAACATGCTGGAGCTCTGTGGGTAGAAAGAGGAGTGGTTGGAAGAAGTCCAGGGAGCTGTTGCCTCTCCTGACATTGAGAGGGCTCTCCCTCCGTGCTAAGGGATCTTTGTATGCGGCATGGGTTAGGAGTGTAACGCTATATGGTAGTGAGACTTGGGCAGTAAAGGGAGAAGATAATCGGAGGCTCAAACGTACAGAAATGGCAATGGTTAGTTGGATTTGCAGTGCGTCCCTGAGTGCAAGGCCTGAGGGTGGAAGTGAGGGGGTTAGGTTTACGATGGAAGAGTTGAGAGGTAGGATGGGACTGGAGTGTATTGGTGTTGTGGTGAGGACAGGTAGATTGAGGTGGTCTGGGCATGTGGACAGGATGGGTGATGATAATTGGGTGCAGAAAGTGAGATGTAAGGGGTAGGGTTGCGAGAAGTAGACCGAAAAAGACCTTGGTCGAGGTCACTGACTGTGACTTCAGGGATAAGGGACTGAACAGGGATACTGCTAGAGATCGAGCAGCAAGGAAAGCCGTCATCAGGTGACCAAGGCCGACGCATGCAGGCATCCTGGAGCCTTCAAAAACGAAACGAACGGAACAACTGTTCCTGACGACCATCTAGTTGAACTATGAGGGAGGCTATTTTTGTCGTTAAGATCACTGGTAACTGTAGCTCTCTAACGGCTGATATTTGGGCTCATGTTGATGTAGCACACTGTACTAAAATTCAGCCCTAAAATCGTCCCCTGAATTAGTGTCAAGTCCGGGGAATTCCTCTAAATGAGTGATGACTCATGCTACAGCTGTTGCTGCTTCCTCACTCACCGACCAAGCAACACGGTGCGTGATTTTTCTTTCATACTTCAAAACAAAAACTCTTTGGGTAAAAATGCTAAAATGTGGGTAATGCTTGTGTGAGACCCTGACGAAAACCACCTTAACCCGCCGAGTCCCGACCGGTTTTTTACCCAGCCTGCCCCCAGATCCCGACCGATTTTCGACTTTTTGTTTTTTGGCTGAAACCTTCGCTTTTGGTGAGAAACATCGAAAATTCATAGTGAAATCGCGATCCTGAGGTAAAAAAATGTTGATACAGGTGTCACTCAACCTTACGTTTTCCTTCTTTTTCAGGGTACCTGGCTGAGAAAACGAACTATGGAAGGGATGACAAATTCAAGTCACTTTAAATTACTTATTTATTTCATTTATTGGGTACGAATTTATGTGTAGTAAAGGTTTATAATGGTTTTCACACAATAATATAGGCGTTTATAAGCATTGTTCACTTATCAACCCGACAAAATCTTCCTCAGGATTACCCACTAATGTTTAATAATGTCCAGCTCAGTCCTGCATCATCCTTGAACATGCTAGGAGTTTCATTCTCTCGAGATTTGTCTTGGAAAGAACATATTACATCTCTTGTGAAACCTGCTTCCAAGAGATTAGGTGTGCTGGGCCGACTCCGAACTTTCTTTACCCCGGCACAGATGTTGACCTTGTACACGGGTTTTATTCGCCCGTGTATGGAGTACAACTCTCATGTGTTGGGAGGCTCCCGACACGCAGTTCTTCTCAATAGGGTGGAGTCAAAGGCTTTTCGTCTCATTAACTCTCCTCCTTTTACTGATTCCCTTCAACCTTTGTCTCTTCGCCGCACTGTTGCTTCTTTATTTCTCTTCTATCGCTACTTCAATGGTCACTGTTCCTCTGAACTGTCTGCTTGCATCCCTCCACCTCTACGACGGGCACGTAGTACCCGTCTAGCAACAAACTCTCATCCCTTTTCTGTCCAACTCTCTAATGCAAGAGTTAACCGTTACTCCCAGTCCTTCATTTATGCAACTGGTCAACTCTGGAACTGTCTCCCTCTGTCTGTATTCCCTGCTTCCTATGATCTCCAATTTTTCAAACGCAGTGTGTCCAGGCATCTCAAAATGAATGGATCTTGAATTTGGCTCTCTTTTGTATTGTTTTTACTTTTTCTTGGAAGGAACAGTATGGGGGCCCTGGCCTTTGGTTCCTTCTTCCTTGCATTAAAAAAAAAAACTAAAACCCCAGTATATGGCACTTTCCTTTACGACATTACCACCCCATCACTTCTGTTTGTTTCTACCTCTATTTTCTTTGTTTCTTTGTCCTCCACCTCAGAAATCACTTTCACCGTGAATTTTGTCATTAGAGAGACTGTGGGGCAACATACCTTTACTGGCTAGGTTGCTGCTAACAGGTGAATTGCCCAGTGTGGGGGGAGGAGGGGGGGAAGGGGGGTTAGGAGGGGCCAGGCAGTATCCCCACTTGACAGCAGGTAGAG
>JAGKTI010037023.1:0-10975 GCA_018397915.1 Birgus latro
CCTTTTAATGCTTCATTTTCTCGGCTTGAAGGAATGGTCATCTGATCTACTTCCGTGTACAGTTTCCGGAATCTATCCTCACTCATTACACTAGTGATCTGATCTCCCTCTGGACTCACTTCCTCCTCCCCCCACCTGACTTCCTCGTAAGGGGATACAATGCCTACCTTAAATTCTCCATCTATAATTATCCGGTCAGGGGTTAAATTCGCATACGCAACAGTAAAACATGTTCCTTCCCCTGTTCCTCCATTATCCACTGGACTTACAATACCAGGCCATAACACCGCTGCAATCAAACTACCAGTGTTTGGCGTAAACATTCCTACCTCCCACTCACTTAACGCTGTCTTTAACGTTATTGCTCCATATGTATAAGGTTCCAGAATGTCTGTTCCATCTGTGACACACTGACTTGTCACAAAATCCACTTCCTCACTTTCCTCGGATGAAAGAACTATCTCAGTTATCACAAAGGAAGAATTGAACTCTACACGAGAAACACTCCCTCCCTCGGTCACCAAATCAAGTTCCTCCTCCCCGACTTTTATACATAGTGGGTTGGCGGTGATACTTAGGCTGTGTGCGAATATGAAATCAACTCCCAAAATTATGGAAACGGCTGAGGGTAAGTCCCTCACTACCACAAATTCCTGATCATATTTCCTACCACCTAATTCTACCTGGAAATTCACCAGTCCCAATATGTCCATTGCATCACTGCTAGCGGAGATCAGTATCAGGCCCTGACGCAATTTCATAGGTCTGTTGGCTAATCAAAGATTTACAAGCTCCTGTATCCAGGAGTATCTCACAATGTAAACTTCCACACACGCCTCTAACCACCGCCAGCTTCGCTACTCCATCAGTCGTTGTGGCAACGACTAAGTTCCCCAACCCGATTCGTCCGGCTTTTTTTTTTCTTCCTCGGGTGACTTAGTCCTTTTCCCATTACACTGGTCTGTACTATGCGTAGTACTCTGACATTCCCTGCATCTAGCTACCGACTGTCCAGGATTTTCCACACGGACCGCACAGTGCTCAGCACGATGGCCCGTCATGAAACGACGAAAACATTTAATCCTCCTCCTCTGCTCTTGTGACAAATGATCGTATTTCCCCCGTTGGAGGGGCCTGTCTGCACGACACCATTTGGCGAAGTGCCCTGGCTTTCCACACCTACGGCAACCATCACTATCATGGGAAGTGGCACCGCGTGAACTCTGCTGAGCGTCCATGCCGCCATTCACATTCGTAAGATTTCTCGCCCCAGTGTTCGGCTGAACCTTTGGCCTCGGCGATGCACTAACACTGCCTGCACTCGAGTTCACACTAGCTATCGTTCCCTGTCTCCTTTCTTTTAATACATTTTCTTCTGACAGAGGCGAATTCGTCTTCTCTGCCCACTTGACTCCTTCCTTTGCTACCTCTACTGGGTTATGGTACCTGCCCTGTGAAACATGTGCAACATACTGCTTTGGGAACATGTCCAGAAAATTATTCACAATGATGAGATTCACTGATTCCCGGAAAGTATGATTCAACGTCACAATCCTATCTCCCAGGCTCTGTAACCTGTAAAACTAGTGAAGTGGGATTTCCCCGGGGTTCCGCTTCGCCGTAAGTAACTCCCGGTGCAACGTTTCTAGACTTTCTTCAGTGTAATATTGGTCCTTCACGCGACCTTTAAAACTATCCCAATCATCATTAGAGTCCCGGATTAAAATCTCCATAATCTCTTGTGCAGGACCAAGTGAAAACGTCCTAGCTACCTCCATTCTCCCTTTTGTAGTCCACTTCGAGGCATCACTTGTCCTCATCTCTATATCACCTAACCAGATCATAACATCTGGCTCCAATCGCTTTCCTGGATATTCCGGTGAGGAGCGAAACTTAGAACTACAAAAATATTTCATGGCCCCCAATTGTTGTATGGGATTCTTACTATTATCTGAGATCGCCTGAGATAGCTGCTGGGATAACTGAGCTATTTCTGCTCCAGTAGTGCTCGAAGGGTGAGGGTTAACAGGTGTTGTAGCCATTTCGTCAGAGTCTTCTGTGTCAGAGTCGTCAGAAACAGAGTCAGAACCAACAGGAACAAAGTCAGAATCGTCTGAATCAGGTAATTCCTCAACTGGGTTTAGATCGTCCTCCCAATCAAAATCACTCATTTTCAGAACAAATTAAAAAAGAAGAATATTCACTATTCACTATTTCTTCCTTCCAGTTCCCTTAAGTTATTTCCTTTAATTAATCAAAGTTGGGAATAACCCCAAACCACTGCTACCAAAATGTCACAGCACTGTGATTCCTAACCGCTGCTACCAAAATGTCGCAGCACTCTGAGTGATCCCAAACTGCTGCTACCAAAATGTCGCAGCACTGTGAGTGATCCTAAACCGCTGCTACCAAAATGTCGCAGCACTGTGGCACTGTGATCCTAAACCGGTGCTACCAAAATATCGCAGCACTGTGGCACTGTGATCCCAAACCGCTGCCACCAAAATGTCGCACCGCTGCTCAGGTGTTGTTACGGTATTTCTCGGGAATATATTCTCCCGTATTTAATAGTGAATGGTAACGTGGTAAAATCTATCTCGACACTGGCAACGCGCGACATGGGGGACTTCACTAACACGCCACTACACACATGTACTTAGAACTGGGAACTGGAAGAAGTGAAAAAATAATATGGCTTTTCTAGGCTTTAATTACAAAATAGTATTTACAAAAATCTACAAATAACTCTGAGATAATTCCCACCTCATTTCACTTCACGTGCAAATGTGCCAAAAAACCGCACATACACGTCTACTCTTAAGTCACTTGAATACTAACACTATTTTAATAAAGCAAAGCCAGTCTTGTAAAAAATCACTAGTGCTGTTATATATATAGCACTCTTTACTCACTCATAATATGAAATCACTGTTACATCAGTATAAGAAAAACACATTTAAACATTAAAATCTTAACTCCTTCCGTTTCTAACTAGGAGTCCTTGTACTAGTCCCAGACGACAGACAAATAAAATAGCACTGCTAGTCGGTTGTACCCGCGGTTACACAAGCATGTACTTTTTCACTTACTACCAGTAGTGCTCCATTGCTGACTCCCTGGAACTTTACTTGTTGGCTATACAGCGACGTCTCTGCACCAGGCTACATCGGGCTGCGTCACCTGCCTCACCGTTCACTAGGGCTCTCCTCCAGGCTCTAGTCTGAACTGAACTCTCTAGCCCTGTCTGGCCTCAGAAAGTTGCCGATGTTCGCTAGCGGGCATGGGTTGCGAGGTGGGTGATGACTTCACCCACTCATCCAACGCCGTCACCCACATCTCACCCGCTTCACCCGTTGCCGAGCCGGACCAGATCTGCAGACTCAGCGCACGCTCCCACGATCGGATAACGCCCAACCAGCAGTCTTGTGCATAAACAAATTGACCAACACCACCTGCACCACTCCTCTCTCTCTATCTCTTCCTCCTCCTTCCTCCAGTTATCTCTTTCTCTCAACCTCCCTTCCTTATTCCATCTCCCTATTGCCCACAGCTGTACACAGAATCCATCGAACCCCTACTCTTTCCCCCCTGTCCGCGTTTCATCCTAAACTCACGTCCGGCAGGCGGTGTCACTTGCACACCTGTAACAGCTGCGTGTCCTCTTACACCTGCCCGAGGGGATGCATGTCGGCTTCCCGACATTTCTCCCCCCAAAGATGAAGTCACACGTCCTCGTCGTGAGTTGGGTATGGCGGGGTTCTGTGCACGTCGACGTCTGAGTATGGACTCTAGTCTGCAACATGTACACCCACAGCCAGTGATGTAACACTTATAAAGGATATATGCGGACAGGAGAACCAGAAAGAGAGCTATCCCAGCATGGACATAGTACCTGAAAAAGATGGAAGAACCGAAGGGTTTGAGAGGTTCAATCAACTGCAACTGACTTTGATATTTAAGGAGGTCATCCAGAAACAGAGGAGTAATGTTAAGGTGAGGTCCTAAAGTGGGTAAGTCCTTTATAGCTGTAAGTTCAGCATGGGTGAGTGAGGTACTGAGGTTTGGGAGATGGGGGTAAACAGTGAGCTTAGTTTCTATAGCAAGAGTTGCATAGGCAGGGAGAGTCAAGGCCTCACTGTGGGCACTACAGCCATCTCCCAAGACCAATTTCCCTACTCCCTTAACAACTTGCACTGTCTTCCGTATGGGGTTCACAGCACACTTCAACGTGAAATACAAAGACTGGGCTGTGGAATAGCAACAGTAATTTCTCAGCTTCACAAAAACTGGACTAAATGAAGTTAGGATCTCTTTTCTACAGAGCCTAGTGGCATTGTCTTTGTTAAGAAAAGAATCACTCTCACAAGATGGGGTCGCTACATGATAGACGGATCCCAAAGGTTCACAGATCACCAAGTCCTGGTGGTTCCTGCAACTGGCGAAATCTTGAAACAGCACATAATGAAGGCGGTCTTCTGTAAGAGCAAGGAAGTTATACTGGTGGAGTACTCTCACGTAGACCTCCGCGGCAGGCACACTGTAAGGAAGTGAGGTGATCCTAAAGATGTCAAATACATCAGAAGGGTCACCCAACACTGGTATTAGTAAGTAAAAGCACACAGCTGACATGTAACCTCGAGGTACAACTTTGATGATGTCACGGTACAGTGCTAGATATTCTGGCCTCGCTGGGAAAAGTAAACCTGGCTCCTTGAGTGATATATTCCCCAATAACTCCAACAAAATTTCGTTAGGGATATATCTAGACTCAGCCTAGCCTGGAGCATCTCTTGGATACCCAACTTAATTCTAAAATGATCAGCTATGATGTCAGACAGGGCGAGTTGGAGGTTGAACAAAGCCTCATACATCTTCACTTCATTCTCCAACTCTAAGGTCTTCAATGAATACAGCCGTATAACACTGTAAGAAATATTGGCTGCCCTCTGTATCTTCAACAGTGCCGCCTGCATATGCGACACGTCGCGGATTGTTGCATTCAACACCTTGGAATGAACATTTAATACTGCCCTCTCCTTCTCTGACATCGTCTCAAGGCTCCCTAATCTAGCATGGATGTCATCAACCTGTTGCTGAGTAGCTGTTCCAAACAAAACATTGGCAAACTGACCCAATATGTCAATCGCACCCCGTTTGGAGCAACGATTCCATGGATGAGCTGACATGAGATAGTCCATATAATTGCTCAAATCCTGATAGCGAGTATCAAATTCAGCTTGAAATGCATGCACAGTAGTCAGTAATGAAGCAACTAGAGTGCTGCCATTATCCATGTGGCGTATATTCCACAATATGGCATCACTCAAGTCGCGAGCAACATGCAAAGGTTGGAACAGCTCCTCCTTATCAAGTACAACTGGAACTACATAGTTATTGCCTGTAATCATCAAACGACCCGCAGGTGAAAACACCAATCCCAAGTTGTCAGGTGTCTCCTCTCGTGGTCCTATCGATTCCAATTGGGATGGACGCACCCAAACCCAAGCAATCATCTGCAAGAGATTTGTAAAACTATAACCACAAGTTCACCTGACTATCATTTATTCACTTAGTAGAAACTACACGTGTCCTGTGTTGTCCTCAGTCACTTCAGTCTGTGTTTCTGTCACACCAGGTGCCTCTGCTTGTGCAGTCTGATACTCAATAGGTCTGTCCATACACAACGGGTAGTCTGAGACACTAGAATGTGACCGCAGATCGTATCTACAAGGTGGTGGGAGGTGAGGTGTGGAATGGTGTGAAGGTGAGGGAAGCTGGCCTTGACACTCGGCGGTGGGTTGCCGTGAACTCACACTCGCCGAGTTGCCAGTTACACCATTACCTGTAGCCTGACTTACTTGTGCAGGAGGCAAACTAAAGTCAATTACAGGCCCTGGGATACTTTCTCCCTCATTCTCCTCACTTGCACCTTCCCCTTCATCCCCAGTCTCTCCACCTTCATGAATAGGATAAGCCATTCTTGCATTACGATTTTGTTTTTTCGTAACACACTCCTCCTTGACCACCTTCACCCTGTCAGTGTGTAAAGTGGTTACTTTCCCTCCTTGTATAGGACGAACCTTGATAACTACATCATTTACCCGATCAACTACACGATAGGGTCCTGAAAACAAAGGTTGCAATTTCCTTGCCACTCCCCTGGCAGGAACAGATTTCACGTAGACCCGGTCCCCTACCATAAGTGGTTTCATTGCACATCGCTTTGCCCTTCTGTTCTCGTTCTCTGTGCTCGCACAATCGAGAAAGTCCTGGCATCTTTCGAAAACCCTTGTTGCCATGGCGGCAAACAAATTAGGTATATCCTCAAGGTTGTATTTCAAAGATGGGTCCTGCACTACATGATAAGGCACCTGTGGGTCCCTGAGAAACAGCAAGAAGTAAGGAGAATCACGGATAGTCCGATTATATCCAGAGTTATAAGCCATCACCGCAACTGGTACCATTCTATGCCAGTGATCAGCGTTCTGATCCACCATAGTTCGTATTATTTGCATAACGGTGCCATTTGCCCTCTCCACCAATCCATTAGAGGATGGGTGATAAGGAGTAATGTTCACATGTTTCATATGCAACAACCGTGCCAATTCCTGAAACACCTTGTTAACAAATTCAGTTCCCCGATCCGTGACTAATTGTTGTGGAGTTCCGTAAATACAAATGACTCGCTCCACAAACACTCTAGCCACCTCTTCGGCAGACTTAGACTTTAATGGTTCCGCGACGAGAAATCGAGTCATCGCATCAATGAAAGTCAAGACATAATAATGCCCTTCCTCTAATCTATTTAGTGGACCAATCAAATCCATATGACACCTGACCCATGGGGCAGTGACATCGGGGAAACGCAGAAGCGGGCCTGGGGCGTCCCCCGAACGCTTGGAACGTATACACTGGGTACATCGTTTGCAAAATTCCCCGACATCTCTCTCCATCTGAGGCCAGTATGCAAACCTTCTCGCGCGAGTTAAAGTAACCTTGGTTCCACCATGACCAGATAACGGTAAGCAATGGGCAAGTCTAAGTGCAGACTGAACGCTATCTTCTGGGACTACTATTTGGAATACTTCCCCTATGCCAAATGACCGACTCTCCTTCTTATAGAGCAAACCGTCTGGCAACAAATGAAAGCAGTCTAACTTTGCTGGCAATTTTGGTACCTCCGTAGTCTCATTCCGCAAATAACTCTTTAATCTACCCCAAACTGGGTGTGCATCTTGCTGTCGCCTTATCTCAGTGACATCCCAATCTATTGTGTCTATTTCCACAGTGCCTGAACTCACAAGTAATGCAACTTCATCTTCATCACTAGACTGAGTCGTTCTCAACCGGGATAGAGCATCGGCTACGACATTTTGTTGTCCTGGTAAATATTCAACCTTGATGTCGTATTCGGCTACCTGAATTTGCCATCTTGCAATCCTCCCTGAGGCCGCATTTACGTTAAACAACCAAGTAAGAGGTCGATGATCGGTCTGAATCAATATCTCATAACCCAAGATAAGCGGTCTGTTCACTTTCAACCCATAGACAATGCTCAGCGCTTCCTGCTCTATCGTAGCATAGTTCAACTCTGCCTTGTTTAAAGCACGGCTGAAAAAAGTCAATGGCCGAAGGAACCCTTGATCATCTTTCTGTTGCAAAACTCCGCCAATCGCCGTACCGCTGGCGTCCGTAGTCAACACAAAAGGTCTGTCAAAGCGAGGAAAAGCTAGCAATACATCTTCCGCTAATCTTCGTTTAAGCTCACAAAACGCACGGTGTGCCTCCACACTCCACTCCACGCGCTGCTGTGTATTTTTTACCTTTCTTTTCCCACGAGTAAGTTTTGTGAGTGGTGCCGCTATCTGGGAGAAATTTTCCACAAACCGGCGATAATAATTCACTAATCCCAGGAAACTCTGGAGTTCCTTCAAAGTACTAGGAACTGCAATACCTTGGATTGCACCGATTTTCTCTGGCTGAGGGCGTAATCCCTCAGTGGTGATGACATGACCTAAGAAGGATACCTCCTGTTTAAAGAAACTACACTTGGGCAACTTAATAGTTAACTTTGCCCCTTCAAGACGTCCCAAGACCTCATCTAGGTTATGTACATGAGCATCAAACGTCTTCCCATAAATGATAATGTCATCCAGAAAAGTATGGGTTATCTTCCCCGTGAGACCAACCATGACTTCATTAATTATACGCTGGAAAGAAGCCGGCGCATCTTTTAATCCAAAAGGAAGGTTACAGTATTCCCAGTGCCCTTCAGGTGATGAAAAGGCTGTAAGAGGCCTAGACTCCTCATCCAAAGATATCTGGTGGTAACCCTGCTTCAGGTCTAAATTACTGAAGTACTTATTCTCACCTAACTGTGAAAGAATATGCTCAATGTTGGGCAAAGGGTAAGGGTCTGTAACTATCTGCTTATTTAAATGTCTAAAATCTAAACAGATCCGCAAACCACCATCCTTCTTAACTACAGGTACCAGTGGCGAAGAATAAGGTGAACGAGAAGGCCTGATAATCCCCTGTCTACGTAAATCCTCAAGTTGCCTACGTACTTGATNTTCGCAAAACGCACGGTGTGCCTCCACACTCCACTCCACGCGCTGCTGTGTATTTCTTACCTCTCTTTTCCCACGAGTAAGTTTCGTGAGTGGTGCCGCTATCTGGGAGAAATTTTCCACAAACCGGCGATAATAATTCACTAACCCCAGGAAACTCTGGAGTTCTTTCAAAGTACTAGGAACCGCAATACCTTGGATTGCACCGATTTTCTCTGGCTGAGGGCGTAATCCCTCAGTGGTGATGACATGACCCAAGAAGGATACCTCCTGTTTAAAGAAACTACACTTGGGCAACTTAATAGTTAACTTTGCCCCTTCAAGACGTCCCAAGACCTCATCTAGGTTATGTACATGAGCATCAAACGTCTTCCCATAAATGATAATGTCATCCAGAAAAGTATGGGTTATCTTCCCCGTGAGACCAATCATGACTTCATTAATTATACGCTGGAAAGAAGCCGGCGCATCTTTTAATCCAAAAGGAAGGTTACAGTATTCCCAGTGCCCTTCAGGTGATGAAAAGGCTGTAAGAGGCCTAGACTCCTCATCCAAAGATATCTGGTGGTAACCCTGCTTCAGGTCTAAATTACTGAAGTACTTATTCTCACCTAACTGTGAAAGAATATGCTCAATGTTGGGCAAAGGGTAAGGGTCTGTAACTATCTGCTTATTTAAATGTCTAAAATCTAAACAGATCCGCAAACCACCATCCTTCTTAACTACAGGAACCAGTGGCGAAGAATACGGTGAACGAGAAGGCCTGATAATCCCCTGTCTACGTAAATCCTCAAGTTGCCTACGTACTTGATCATGCCACTTTGCCGGTATGCGGTATGGCCTACGGTTTACTACCGGTCCATCCGCACATATGTGATGATAGAAGTAGGGTGAGGTCGTAAGCGGGTCCTCGGGAAGTGCAAACACACTTGGGTGTTTCCTTATTAGTCCTTTTAATGCTTCATTTTCTCGGCTTGAAGGAATGGTCATCTGATCTACTTCCGTGTACAGTTTCCGGAATCTATCCTCACTCATTACACTAGTGATCTGATCTCCCTCTGGACTCACTTCCTCCTCCCCCCACCTGACTTCCTCGTAAGGGGATACAATGCCTACCTTAAATTCTCCATCTATAATTATCCGGTCAGGGGTTAAATTCGCATACGCAACAGTAAAACATGTTCCTTCCCCTGTTCCTCCATTATCCACTGGACTTACAATACCAGGCCATAACACCGCTGCAATCAAACTACCAGTGTTTGGCGTAAACATTCCTACCTCCCACTCACTTAACGCTGTCTTTAACGTTATTGCTCCATATGTATAAGGTTCCAGAATGTCTGTTCCATCTGTGACACACTGACTTGTCACAAAATCCACTTCCTCACTTTCCTCGGATGAAAGAACTATCTCAGTTATCACAAAGGAAGAATTGAACTCTACACGAGAAACACTCCCTCCCTCGGTCACCAAATCAAGTTCCTCCTCCCCGACTTTTATACATAGTGGGTTGGCGGTGATACTTAGGCTGTGTGCGAATATGAAATCAACTCCCAAAATTATGGAAACGGCTGAGGGTAAGTCCCTCACTACCACAAATTCCTGATCATATTTCCTACCACCTAATTCTACCTGGAAATTCACCAGTCCCAATATGTCCATTGCATCACTGCTAGCGGAGATCAGTATCAGGCCCTGACGCAATTTCATAGGTCTGTTGGCTAATCAAAGATTTACAAGCTCCTGTATCCAGGAGTATCTCACAATGTAAACTTCCACACACGCCTCTAACCACCGCCAGCTTCGCTACTCCATCAGTCGTTGTGGCAACGACTAAGTTCCCCAACCCGATTCGTCCGGCTTTTTTTTTTCTTCCTCGGGTGACTTAGTCCTTTTCCCATTACACTGGTCTGTACTATGCGTAGTACTCTGACATTCCCTGCATCTAGCTACCGACTGTCCAGGATTTTCCACACGGACCGCACAGTGCTCAGCACGATGGCCCGTCATGAAACGACGAAAACATTTAATCCTCCTCCTCTGCTCTTGTGACAAATGATCGTATTTCCCCCGTTGGAGGGGCCTGTCTGCACGACACCATTTGGCGAAGTGCCCTGGCTTTCCACACCTACGGCAACCATCACTATCATGGGAAGTGGCACCGCGTGAACTCTGCTGAGCGTCCATGCCGCCATTCACATTCGTAAGATTTCTCGCCCCAGTGTTCGGCTGAACCTTTGGCCTCGGCGATGCACTAACACTGCCTGCACTCGAGTTCACACTAGCTATCGTTCCCTGTCTCCTTTCTTTTAATACATTTTCTTCTGACAGAGGCGAATTCGTCTTCTCTGCCCACTTGACTCCTTCCTTTGCTACCTCTACTGGGTTATGGTACCTGCCCTGTG
>JAGKTI010037024.1:0-10975 GCA_018397915.1 Birgus latro
TTACGTATTTATTTATGTATTTGGTACGAATTTATGTGTAGTAACAGACTATATTGGTTTTAACACATTTATATAGGCAATAGAAGCATTGTTCAGTCACCAAACACATCCACATATGGCACCTTCCTTTATGACATTACCACCTCATCACTTCTGTTTGTTTCTTGCTCTAGCTTCTTTATTTCTTTGTCCTCCACCTCAGGAATCACTTTCACCGTGAATTTCGTCATTGGAGAGACCGTGGGGCAACATACCTTTATTGGCCAGCTTACTGCTAACAGGTGAATTGCCCAGTGTGGGGGGGAGGTGGGTTAGGTGAGGCCAGTCAGTATTCCCGCTTGACAGCAGATAGAGGAAGGTCTCCCACATATGCCTACCAAAAATCACCCATGAAACTTGAAAATTGTGCAAATTATGACCCTTGCAGTTGCGCGACGTACCCATATGCCAATGGGTGTAGCTGTGACAAAACATCGCGACATACCTATATGTCAGTTGAATTCCTCAGGTTAAGATGGATTAAGGTGCCTTGAACTGATCCACATAAGACGAGTCTGACAGCTCTTCTGCCTTTGTTTTCGAACACCTGTGATCCCAGGGGGGCCTGACCTAGCTCCATGCCCCCCTTCAGTCGGAAATACCCCAGGATGCTATGGCCCAGGTCCTTTGTGAAAAGCTCCTCCCTAATTCCTTGGACTTCACCAATCACCGATGATGGTGCCACTAGAAAACCCCTCCTACTCACGTTGCTTGGGACTGTATAAAAGGCGCAGAGAGCAGGCTTTCCACACACTGCCTTCCTACCACACTTGGTTCACACACACACACACAGAGTTACGTCTTGCTGACCCTCTTTTACACACTTTTTTTACTACACTTTTCTTTACACTTAGCGCATCCTTACAGTCCACACTACAAGCAGCCTCCAAACGACCTCCTCCCTTACCTGTCATCACTCTCCAACCTCAGTTAAGAATCGCCGTCCTGCCCTCGTTATGCAACAAGTTTCTGGAGTTCTAGCTTTGGTCTAAGTGTCTTGTTATTCATGTGTTAAGGCGTCCTGTGTATGTCAGATTTGTCTGCGTAACCTTCCTTCCCTTTTGTTAACTCATTGAGTGTATTGCATAATACTGTTGCGCATTCCTATTTTGATAATTTGCATTGTGAACCAGTTTTCCCTCTTCCGGCTCTCTTATATAAGGTAAAGAACATATATTTGTACAAAAACCTACTATTGTGCCTTTTTGCTTCCTCCCATAGTGTGTGGTTGATTGAGTCCACCCTACCTTGTGCATGCGACAATATATATATATATATATATACAAGTATATATAAACCTTAATCATTTTATACACGGTAGGCTGGGAAGGGTAACAATAAGCATCTTCTTGGCTGGACCTTTCTTGCAAGCGACATCTAACCAGTTCTCTTGGCACCATCAGGCTATAGAATATATATATTATTGAAAACACTGAATTAAAACCACACAATTAAAATTACAGTCATCAAAAACAACTTCCTGAAAACTTGGCATGTGCCATGTTAATCTTTGCTGATCAAGATTTGTATTTCTTCAAAACTACAGTGAGTCACACGGGAAATCTACGTATAAAGTTATACAGCTATCAGCAGTTGTAGAACGAACTTGACTGCGCGTCTCTCTCGTGACGGCTGCTAAAAGAATGACACAGGTGTTACTCTTAGCAATGGGAAAAAGTTTCATGGACATGGGTAAGTGGTTGGTTTCAGTGTTCAAACAACAGGATGTGATTTGATTGATTAATGTCGAGATGTGCTCAATATATAGGGCTTCTAATAATTTAATGTCTTTGGGTGAATTTGTTTTTTTTATTATTTTAAAATCTTTCATAGAGAGGGGATGATCAAATTCAAGTGAATGAGAGCGCATTGCAGAATATGATGGAGAAGCAAAGCCCCCGTCACACATTCCATAATCGAACCATGACAGCACCACTAATTCAGTTATTGGCGCTGTCGTGAAATTTGAGCACGATAAACGCCGATAACAGACAATGTCACGATGGCTGTAAATATGTGTCATGATGGTCGTAAGATGGCCATGATGGAGTCATGATAGCTGTAAGACTGAGTCACGATTGGCAGATTTTCACATTTTTAACGGTCATTTTGTCATGAGGCCACGATCACCATGATAGTGCCACGATCACCATGATAGCCAAGTTCGTTCATGGTGACATAAGACGGTTATATACACTAGGTTGGAGTGAAAATAGGGGTCAAAAATCAAATCACGGATTTATTGGATGTAATACCTACCAAAAGTTGCCAATGCTATTACTCAGTGATGATATGAAATTTTATTGAAATAGGACTAAATTTTCTGCCCTCTGCCATCTGTTTTTTACCAACCTGTGACACAAATGGTACAAATCCTTGGCACACACTGTATATACAGCATAATATACAGTTATACATTATAATATGCAATATACAAATGTACATGACCCAATATGTTTAGCTTAAGCCAGCAAGCACAACACTTACAACGAATCTAAAAACTTACTGTGTGGTGCGATATTCACTCTTAGTCTAAAATGTTGGCATGATAGCTCGACCTTGTATTCTTGCTCGAATAAAGCCATCCCTTGCTTCTTGTCCAACAACAGATATTGATGCCTTTATGCAACTTTTCAGTGCTTGTGTATGGCATGGACAATGTGGAACTTCAGTGGCAAGAGTTGTTTTGTTACGAACCACACTTCCCAGGCCAGCATCATAGATTGGTTTGTGATTGGAGGTTCAGTCTGGACACACTTCTGCCCATCAATCAACTCTCTGTATTCCTTGGCACTGAGATTGAGAGATGGTACTTGAGAACATCTGACCAGGTTGACGTGTCTCGGAGGCTCGAGCTCGCATGATTCTTCGAATGCCCAGATCCCTGATGTGTTGTCGCTCGTCGGTTACAGTGGTCAGCAAAATGTTCTCAGGGTGGCCAAAATAGGCATTTCACTGGATCACTGGATCAACTACAGTTTCCAGATCTTGCGACAGGTAGCGTGACCTCTTAATCTGCATCCACAGGTGCTTAGAGCCATCCTTGCATGAAAGTAAGTTTGGACTTGATCGTGAACCAGCCTAGAGCGAAAACCTTCAGAATGAATTCAGCAATTGTTTTGAGATTATCTCTAGGCCTTTCTGTCGCAACATACAAACGCAGAACTCGATTGGCCAGTGTGACCCACCAGGACATAACGAGTTCCTGACTGACGATGTGACAAAGAGACAGAGCAATTGCCAGTGATTACTGCATGGCAGATATAACTGCTGATCCGAACTCAGATCTTCAACGTTGACATCCGGAAATTCACATGTTATTGGCTCAAAAGCAACAGTTGACATTTCCTCACAATTTGCCAATAAAGAACCGATTGGCCCTGAGAAACTTCACGGTCCTGTTGTACAACCATCTAGTTGTTGAACAAATGACGTAGAGGAAGTTAATTTGCATGGAGAAAGCAAACAAACCACTGCAGAGGACGTTTGACATGTTCTTCAAGGAGTCTTATAACACCTCCCTTCTTCCCTGTGTTCACTGCAGTGCCATCACACCGAATTTCCATCAATTTCTGAACGTCTATGCTATTTTCACCAAGAAAATGGATGATGGCCAGCTATATGCTTGCAGAACTGCCACTTTCAGTGTTAATTTGACCGAGGTAGTTGGAGCCAGGCTCCTGTACCAGTGAGATATGTTCCTCTACAGTCACTCTCCGGTGAGCTGTGCCGTCAACTGTTTCGTGAGGCAGTGTTTTATCCTTTCTACCATCAAAATATAGGCCCTGTATTTCAGCAGTAAGACTTGCCGCTTCATCATGGATGGTTTCACGATACTTCTGCCATTCTTTTCTAACTTTGCTTCTGTCGATGACATCACTGCAGTCCTCTGATGTTACTATGCCACAGTCTTCCAAGACTGCAGATGCAATCTCTGCCACTGCTCTGTCTGAAACTGCATGTCACTCCGACGCCCTCGCAGTATTCTTTAGCCGACGACTCTGCTGTGATGCTACTTGAGAAGTACATGCAGCAGTAGAAGGGTGTAATGCTTGCGAAGTACATGCAACAGTAGCAGATAATATTTCCGTGCCATTATCTTTGCTTTCACCAGGTTCATCTTCTGCAGAACTGCTAAAGATGCTTTCATTTTTCTTTGATGTTGATGAAGTGGCACTAGCTTCAAGGTGATACTGGACTAGCCTGTTTTGTTTCTTCAACTTTCTCCACAGATGCTCCTGTAACCTTTTTGTAGCTATGCTGTCCAGTGACCCTATTATCATCTTGTGTGTGATTCGTTGATACTGACTTAAAGGCAGTTCAGAAATTGCAACCTTGCAAGACTTTGCACACGAACATGATGAATGGTTAACGCATTTGAATGCTGCAATGTCGAAAATCTTCCTGGCTCGCTCCTTGAATTCGGTGACTTTCAGTTCATACTGTTTATTTCTTTTCGACATTGGGTATATCACTAGTATGAGATATTTATCGTGGTGATTTCGTATCAGCTGTTTATTGCGGGTTGATGTCACAGTAGGTATTGATGCTCGGGTCCAAATTTCTTTAATTTTGACAACCAGGACATCAGACACTTCTGCAACAGTTTTTTTTTTTTCCTTTTTTTACTCTTCAGTTTCAGTCAGACCCACTGATAGTCCATAAGCATGTCTTCAGTGGTTGGTAGAGGGCAGAAAATGTTGGTTTTAGAACCCGAAATTTTACATGCAAGGTATGTGGGACAAATGACAACTTTTAGGGGGTATTTCATGTCATTATTCAATTATTGATTTTCTCACTCCAGCCTAATATACACACTCCGTCAAATGATGCCAATGTTGTTGTTGTGGAACCTTTCTGCACAACTGAGGGAGAGGTTCTGCAATCAGGGTTTATCGTTTTTGTGATAAATTTACAAATGCATGCCCTCACAGGAAGTTCTATTTTTTCACGAATTTATAAGCTTTAACTGTTACAAAACTTATAAAAATATTACTGAATCACACTGCTGCGTCACTAAAGCAAACGAAACGTCATCCTTTCGTACTCACAAATGGTCAAAGCTTTACCGAACCCCTACATTAGAATTGAAATATTTGCTCCTTACACATGCTTTAGGGTGTTTCATCAGTATGGTATATAGCATAGATATGAAAAGTGTGGTAGCATTTCATATCGATCAGTTCCTTATCCCATTTGAAAAGAAGAGGCTTCCTACCAATGTTGTCAGCGATGACCATTTATGTAAGGGTCGCGCTAGTTGGCACATTTTTACAGGAACAGAGAAAGTGACAAAAAGCGGAACTTTATTACTGAAGTTTATGAAAAATGACAATCTTAACGTGGACTCCAATGGAGTTAGATAAACTTTTGAGCCACTCCCACCTTTGTTCTCTCAAACCGTTTTTGTCATTGTGCACGATTTTTGGAAGGAACTTTTTCTGCTTATCGCCCTTGCGTCATGTGTTGTGCCTTGGATCATTGTAGTTCCTTGTTCCGCATCATCATTTACAACTTCCAATTATTTTACAAGGTCGTTGAGGCTGGGGGCTTGAATGCCCTCAAGGACCTCCGGAAGTCCAGCCTTAGCAGCCAGCCACCGTAGCCTTTTCTTTGGTCGGCTGGTCACAAATCTCTCCAGGGTGTCTGACAGAAATGCTGAGATTTTCCCCCCCAGCCTCTCCAGACTCTTCCTGGCTGGCTGGCAAAGGTCTTCCAGCATCCTATGCCTGGTCTCCAGTTCAAGTCTCTCATTCAAGAAGCCCAGGGAGACGGCCTCCTTGCAGAGATACCAGAGGTGACGTCGAAGGGCCGTTCCTGCCACTGATGCCACCTCTTAATCTGGGTAGGCTAGTTGGTGAGGGCTTTGAGAAAGTCCAGATCATTCGTGGGGTCCCTACTGGGTATGATAGTTTCATGCCAGTACTTGATGTAGATAAGGCAGGAAATTTCGCCACTCTCATCAACTCTCGTCATTCTGTGGCCTTCAGATCAGTCTGGTGTGCAGAGACTATACCGTAGATAGCCTTGATCATCCATCTTGCTGGATAGTATGCGCTTGAGGCTCGAAATCTGACACCAGCTCGCTCCTGTATCTCTCTCCCAAGATACTGTGCAAATGGCAAAGCTATAGCAGCTATTCATAGTCCTCACGTGCATGAACGTCGCAGAGAACATTGTCGATGGATTCCTTCATAAAAACGTGGAAAACGAGTGCGACCTCAAAATACACTTCAGTTTCCGAGAGGTTTTGCAGGAATCATTTATAGGAACTCTGGATCACAGCCGCAAGCGATGTGAACATAATGTAGAATATTTCCAAATATGAAACACTCAAACACACATTGTGACTATTTTTTTTTTAATTAAAACTACCAAATTCATCCTCTAACAGGAACTATTTTGTTCTGTCTTTTTGTTAGCTTAAAAATGCTAAAATACCAACTTCTGCTGTAAAGAACATCGGTGTTATACCCTTTTTTCATTAACTTGGCCTTAAATTGCTCTGTAGTGCTGGATTGTAAGAATGATTAACCATAGAATATGATATTGCGAAGTGCTACGGAAGGGATGGAGGGTCGTGGTAGTGCCTTTTCCTGCCACTAAGCAACGTGAAATAAGCTGCAAAAACGAAATTAGAAAAGAACTACAGTTCGCGTGTTGCGGATCGTCCACACAGTGATTGGTAATCTGTTAAGGGCAGGACAGGCTTAGGTATTTATGAACATAATCATACCTGTTATACAATGCATACGTGTTGTCTGTTGCAGGTGGGCAGTTCCGTGGCCACTTACCTGGTTGTGCTGCTACAGGTGGGTTTCCACCCCATATCTTCGGATCTCTCCTAAGTTCCACTTACCTTCACAGAACCTAACTTATCATAACCTAAACTTGCTTAACGTAGCATAACATAGAATAACCTAATAGAATCTCACTTACCTGAACCTAACATTACATAACCGAACTATCTTCACCATGCCTAAATAACTTTCGCCAACCCTGTCTGATTTAACCTAGCTCAACTTACTTTTAACTTCCAACTTTACCAAATCTAACATGATCTGACCTATCCTAACCTGATCACGTCTACCCTAGCGGAGAGTATCCTGACTAACGTAATGAATATGATCTAACCTAATTTAACCTGATTAAATATGACCTGACCTGTTCCATATTAACCTGTGGACTGCAATATTAATTTATTGCAAAGTTTGTTACCCTTCTGCAGTCAACAATCTCCTCTGGGGGGATGGGGAAGTAGTTGAAGGACGTTTTTATAACAAGGCAGGTGAGCCGCCCGGCTATATAGATGCCACCACAACCTGACATGACCTAACCGAATATAGTACAAGGCAGAAGTTGTGGTAGTAGAAGTAACAGTAGTAGTAGTAGCAAAAGTATAGTGGTAGGAGTAGTAGCAGCCCCAGGTTCATTTGAAACGTGAACCCAGTGGACTATAGACTTAAGCTACCCTTGTCTGCCAATGCACAATTCTCCTGTCGAGCGTAAGGAGGAAGTTGAGGGTCATATGTGTAACCGGGCAAAGGAGCCACTTGGTCATATCAGTTCCTTACTAAACGGGGAGAGAAGTTTCAAAATCCATTCTGTTGAGGCCGCATCTTACAGTGTCATCAGTTACTGGTTAAACTGATATAAATTGTTTCTCATATTTACTTAGAGAAATTTCCAAATGGCCAGGCATATTCCAGTGTTCATTTCACGGTGCCCTTTATACCCAGCCCCACACCTGTCACTGCCCCTTCCCTATACCTGTCATTGACCCTCCCTCACACCTGCTACTGATCTCGCACACCTACCACTGACCTCCCTCACACCTGCCACTGACCCTTTCCCACACCCACCTAACGGTCATTTCGCTAATCATAGTACACGCATTAGAAGTAAGAAAATATTTACTTAAATAATTACTGTTCATGATACCTATTTTACGAGTAGGCTGGACCATAGACGCGGTGCACGACTCTGAGGTTGTGATTATCGTACCCGGGCAACCTACCCGTCATCAGTGCGTCCGATTTCGTGTATAATGTGGTAGCGTGGGATTCGTTTATAATATGCTCGTGTATAATAATATTCGTGTATAATATATTCGGGTATAATAATATGATTCGTGTATAATGACAAACTCAGAGTCATGCGCCGCGACCATAGTATCCTTCCTATATTGCTGAAGTTTTGCATTGTAACTGCATTGTATCGTATGTACTGTAGTCATTAGTCTGTGTGAAATAGTAATGAATATATTAATAAATCTGATGAGAAAGTGGGATGTTTTGGCTGATCCATTGATTATGACCTTGTGTACTGTACATCCGTAAATGATGACGCAAGTACCAGACAGTTCCTTGTTCCCGTGCATTAATAATGACTTTGGTTTGAATGTTACTTCAGGAAAACCCCTTTTAACCTCTCTCTCTCTCTCTCTCTCTCTAATACGCGAGAGAGAGAGTTAAACAACATGCATCCTGTAACTCCACAAATATAGGCACTGAGGTTCTTCAGCATGGCTCCTACTTACCCATCATTGAGCATGATGTCATAATCTGTACACCGTACCTGACTCCTTCATCTACATCTTGCCTGACACCTACCTCATTTACACCTTGCCTGACACCTACCTCATTTACTCCTTGCCTGACACCTACCTCATTTACAACTTGCCTGAGACTGCCCCATTCACACCTTGTCTGACACCTGTCTCATTTGTATCTTGCCTGACACCTGCCTAATTTACACCTTGCCTGACATATGTCTCATTTGCACCTTGCCTGTCATCTGTCTCATTTACACCTTGCCTGACACCTGTCTCATTTACACATTGCCTGACTTCACCACACCTGCCAATAGCCCTCTTTCCCACACCTGCTACTAGGGCCCCAAACCAGCTATTGAGTCCGTGTATTTGGTGCTGGGCCTCCACACCTGTTCTGGGCCACCATATCTACTGCTGTGTCCCCCGCCTACTATTGGGAACCCACTTGCTATTCGGATCTGCACCTACTGCTGTGTCCCCCACTTACTCTTGGGCTTCAACACTTTGCTGTTGTTGTTGCAGCTCCAAACTCATCCCGCTTTGAACCCAGTAGACTGCATGAGACTGGCGACTTCGACTGGTCGCTCCGGGAGGTCTCTTGTTGAGGTAACGCTCGAAGTTTGCAAACCGTCTGCCACTGAAGTAGGGGCAGAATCAGCAGGAGGAAGGAGTGGGTGAACACCAGTCTCGCAAGTGGTAAGAACTTCAGGAACGGTGTCCTTCAAATCACGAGATGGAGATGTGTGCAGTGGAACAGATCGAGACACGGGACAGCATGCAGGAGTCCCAGAAAGGTGCACCTCTGGAAGAATTAATTGATTATTAAATATAATAAAATACTGGCGGCACAAGTGCCAGTGTCATATGCCACCAGAAAACAAGGTAAAAGACGCCAAAAAAGAATTTAATTTTGCGTAGTAGAACAAATTGATATCCCCATAAAACTTAAAATGACAACAGAATAATTAAGTAAATATCAAATACCTATAAACGGGATAGGAAGTCTGCCTCTCCAAGAAAAATAACATCAGACAGTAGGTGTCAGGGGGAAAATGAAAATGTGTCTATGGACACTAGGAATAACTATCGAGTCGATTATCGCGAGAGAAACGACTCGTGAAATCAAGTGGCGATTTCACTTTTATGCTGGCTTACTTCGCCAGTTCTCTGGAGTCGAGAATTTATAGACTTTCTTAACAATACACAGCAGAGACTAAACGCTCAAGAAGGCTGTATTACTGTACTGTTGGCCTCTGAGAAAGTTAGTTCACCCCTTAACATTCAAATAATAATAATAATAAACAGGATCTTGGCTGAGCCAAACTCCTAGCTGGCATAACGGATTTAAGGATTAATACCAAAAGCTGGCCTAAGTACCAGTCGTGATTAAGGAGTTGTGCTAACTTGGAGTAGCAAAAGTGTACTAAATATGTGGGGAAATCAAACACGACTGTTACATTTAACAAAGCTCAAGAAAACGAACTGGAAATTTATTAATTACATGAAAATAAATTTACGTTACATGAATCTATTCAGAATCAAAGAAAGGGAAATGCACTCGCTCAAGCACTCAGACAAATAGCTAAATAGCCTTAAGCCTAGGAAAAACAAAAGAAATACTAATCAGTAAAGATGAGACCGCCGCTGCTATAGTCGATCACCAGGTTGGTGGAAGATTCGGGAAAACGCCGATACTGCAAGATGGAGATCAGTAGAAGAAATCTATCCGCGTTGGGTATAGCAAACCCACTCTTCGTGACTGCTAAGGGATGACTGACTGTGTTTGAGTGTCTAACATAAGGGACGTGTGAAAGAGGCGTGGCCAACTAACGGCCACGGAGGCAAGTGCAAAGAAATGACAGTTCGGAAATTATCGCTCATAGGAATTCACTGTCTGTACATAAAGACAATCACTCGCGAAAGAATGACGAAAATTTTGACAATCTGATGCAAATATAATATAAGTACACAAGTGGACGGTTAAGAGAATGGCGAATTCTCACGGATTTCAGAACTATTCATCGTTCCTACAAATCACTCAATGTCACGATTTACGATACATAATTTCATGTTGTAGAAAATTCGTGACAGTAGGCACCATTCACCCCCTCTATGCCTATGAAGGAATCTCTGACGTAGGTCCCCCAGACTTGGACACTCAACCAGCAGGTGACTGACAGGAAGGGAACAAGGCAATCACTGCGTATATGTACGCAACGATCTATCTTGCTCTCGTGTTCCTGAACTTGATTCTTCTGAATTCTCTACTCTCTGGCTTCGGCTTTCCTGTCATTCTCTGACTAAATATATCTGTGCTGTTTACTTATCTCCTAATTCTACTGACTATCAAAAATTCTTTGACTATCTTACTTCTACGATGGA
>JAGKTI010037025.1:0-10974 GCA_018397915.1 Birgus latro
ATATCATCGCACACACTGGTGGGTTGTGTGTTGTAAAAAGGCAACCCACCCACCCAGTCATCCCCAATTCCCCAAAACCCCACTAGTAGCAAAGGGACCTGGGGCCGCGCTACACGATGTACTGAAAGAGCAAGGCAAATAGTGCACTAGCAAACATTTCAACAAAAAATTAGTTTATTTCTAACAAGCAGATTCTTCGTTCATTTTCTGCCAGCACAAAACTTTAATCTACTCAGCCTGATTTGGCGCTTATTTTTTACATGCGTACCGGTATTTAGCATTCCAACTTCCACACGGGGGAATCGACAGGGCCAAGGTTCGTAAACAACAAGTAACGCCGACACTACATGGTCGATTGGTGTGGGTGGTTGAAACGGAAATCATAGCAACAATATACACGAGTACCTGAAACAACTGGCCGAGCCTTACGCAACAGATTACCTGTCCACTGCGCATCAAACATATAATATGTCAATAATAATAATAATACAAATATCAATAATAATAAGTATTATTCACTGAGGTGTCTTTTAGGTGGCTGAGGAGGCTTGCTAAGAAATCACATTACGAAATTACCACAGCCACAAAGAAGACAAGCCACTTTGACTGAACTAACACCAGACATTGTTCAACTGAGAGAAACACTGTACTAGCAGGTAAAGGCATCAAAAATAACATGGGGAACTTTTCTGCAGGGATGGATGTACACTTGAAGTATTGCGTTATTCTACCACCGAGATATATGAAAAAAGCTGGTGAGTGGACAAATCCTGGGTCAAGTTAAGGTGCAAGATGTATGATAATTGAGTACAAACAAATATAAATAAGTTAAAAATAAAGTTCATTATTATCCTTAGACCCCAATGCATCCCTCTAAGTGGAATAAAACCATCCGGTGTTAGTTGCAATACAGTTGCTCTCCCACTTACGAACATCTGAGCTACAAACTATTTATGCTGATATTAAAGACTTACCTGCTTGAGATTTTATTAGGCTTTGTGGCTGCCAGGCTGATAGTGCCAGGGACTGAGTCCTGGCACTGCAACATCCTATCTTATCATCATCATTGTTGTCGTCATCGTCGTTGATTGGCAAGTAAAATCAGTAGGTAGATTAAGTTAACAGGCTTCGTATACCCTAATGGTGGAATGATATAGTTGTGGCGCCAAGCACTGCCACTGATTATAATTATCAGCATCAGTTATGGAGCCTAGCACTGCCACTGATCATCATTATCACCATTCCTAACTTGTTTTCCCACCCAACAATGGGGTGAGGAGTTCTCCATTAAAATATCGTAAGTAGGGGAGCAACTGTTAAACTCTGTCCATCTCAACTTGGCTTAAAAGTGATCTGGAAAAGATGCAGAGCCACAGTAATACTATCTATGTCTTATTCTGCTTCTGGGCTATGAGGATTAGGCTGCTAAAGATAAAACTCTCCGCCAAGTCAAGGTGGACGAACCTAAATATTTCTAACTCGCATTTCTGCAAGGTAGTAGTAGCTGTAGCAGTAGTAGTACTGTAGTTTGTGTATTTCAAACTGAAGTACTGTAGTTTTTGTATTTGAAGTAGTATTACTGAAGTATCAGGAAGGGCATCCGGTCATAAAATGCTACACGCTCCAATCCAAAAAGGCCGACACATGCAAGCATGTTGCAGCCTTCAAAAACGAAACGAAAAACGAAACGATAGGTTGGTCTATAAAGTAGATACAAGTAATTTCAAAACCGATGGCCCAGGGGAATTAAACTCTTTAGGGCAGAGGTTAAATGTTACCTTACTGAGGTAACATTATTGGCTCCAGCACGGCAGCACCAACACCTGCACAGCAGCAGCACCTAACACCACCATGACGGCTCCAACACCTGCACGACAGCACCAACATAGCAATTGCAGGAACAGCAGCATCAGTAACACAGACAGCACCTGAAAATATGCAAAATTTTTAGGAGATAATCTCAAGCCTGTTCATAATTTAACCCTTTTGTCTGTGAAAGAGTTCAACATAGATTTTAACACCTGGTGTACTGGTGCTGGAGGTGGCAATAATAGGATGGGGTGGGGAGGGGGCTGCCTGATTACATTTACACTTCTCGATCCCATCTCCATCTCCCAAGAGGAGAACAGTGGACTACAGAAGGGAAAATCAGCCTGCAGTCCACTGGGTTAATGTTCTGATGGGCCTGGGGTTGCAACTACAACTAATAGTACATGAGATCTAAGATGAATAAATCAATTTTACATATTTTGTCTAGCTCAATTTCCTGGTTATAGTCCCTCCAGCACTTCTTTATTCCCAGAAAGGAAGATGGTGGACTGCAGCAGATGGGTGACCTCATGCCTGCGGTCCACTGAGTTCCTATAAGTCTCTCCTAATATGAATAAAATAGTCTGGTGGTAGCAAGTATAAACTAGGCTCTATGACAGCATCAGAAGGAGCACAAGCCTACAAACACACAAGGTTGCTCCTTCCAAGAAAAAATAAAAACACGATAACAGAGAGGCAAATTCAAGACCTATTCATTTCAATATGCCTGGCCACAATGCATTTAAAACACTAGAGATCATGGGCAGTAGGATATACACAGAAAGTTCCAGAGTTGACCTGTTGCATACATTAAGTACTGGAAATAATGGTTAACTCTTGCATTACAGAGATTACATACATGTAAAGAGTGAAATAAACTGTCACCATAGACTGAATTAACGTGCCTTTCAATACAAATAAAGGAATCAGACTTAACTATATTCAGGACCAGACCCAGCAATTAAAAAAAAAAAAAGGGGGGGGGATTCCTGGCAGATTTAGCCCTAAGGCATTAAAGAAATAAAAAAATTCATATATTTCACTTGTTTTCATCATATAAGCATAGTAATACTGTACAGATAAGTGCAAGTGAAATAATATCTCGAGGAGGAGGAAGTATTCAAGTAATAGAAATTGTGCAATGAGCAGATAATCTATCAAACAATTTTATCTCTAAGGTCAGTTGATTTATTTCTGTTATATAAGTAAAACATTTCCATTTCAATCAACACTTTTCCAGGTCTTCTTAGGTCTTCCTGGCGGTCGACGTCCCACCACTTCCAGTTACTCTGCTATGCTCACACAGCTCCCTTCCTCACTCCTCCTCACGTGACCAAACCATCTAAGCCGCTTCTGCTGAGCAGATCGAGATCCTTCACCCAGCATCTTCTGGCTACCTCCTCACTCAAAACTCCATCCACCCATATTATACTGATCTGTTGCAGCTCAAAATTCAAGATGGAGCGAAGGCAAGTTTACGCCAACGAAAAATGAACTGAGTATAGCTAAGGGTCAGTTGAGGTTTACTGTGTGTACTTTTTCCAATTCTAGGGTTACCAAGTCTCCAATCAGTACCCAACCTACTTTTACACTGTTATTCTTATGATGTATAAACAAACAGTTAATACAGACAACAGTTGCCAGTTTGGTTATTAAGTGTTTGGTTAGTTCTTTCTTATGTAAGGAGGAGCAGACAAGATTAAGAGTCTATGAACAGCAACCCAATTAATTTTGTGAAGTGCTTGGCAATCGCAGTAACCGAGATTAAAATAATACGGTTTGCTTGATACAAGTAACAAAACATTAACAAGACTTACAGGAGGCAGAGGAGAAGATGGAGCAGGAAGCAGATGATTCTGGGTGTCAAAATCCTCTTCTCCAGCATGTGCATCTTCTCCAAGGGCAGGACCAACAACTGAAGATAAAGTCTGAATTACTGAACTGTATCCATTACATTATCACATCAAAATAACCCTCCGATTTTAATCTCATTAAGCTGTTTTGCCAGTGATAAAACCCTCCTTGTTCAGTGGATCCTATCTCACCCAGTCTTCAGGTGCAGTGGTTAGCACAGACACCTTTGGGTCCTGGTGCTAATAAGGATCCCTGACAGTCCAGGGGAGTGAATTTTTTTCCCCATAAAACTGATTCAGTGATGGTGCATTTTTTAATACATACCTTAGAGAAACATTAAAATTTTACCCTTATTTCTTCATTTTAGGATGTCTTAAAATATCACCAAGCCTCTAAATGTCCCGGAACTTCTACGTAACACTGGCAAGTACCTTCCAACATGTCACCAAACATCTAAGTAACATCAAGTACTGTACCTTTAAGATGTCACCATACCAGTACCTTTAGATGTCACCAGTACTGTACCTCTACATGTCACCAGCACTAAGATTCAACATCCCCTCACCATATTATACCGATGATGATCCGTTCCTGTGACAGAGCGATGGCAAGTTTACACCTAGATAAAATCCGTTCCTGTCACAGAGCGATGGCAAGTTTACACCTAGATAAAATGAACTGAGTAGAGCTGATGCCTAGTGATCTAGGGGGGGTAAGGCACTGCAGTTGGACGGGGCCAGTAAAGGGTTTATATCTAAGTGACAGTTAAGGTTTACTGATCACAGTGCCATTCAGGAGATAATGAGGCTGGTCATCCTTGCCCTAACCCCTCTGCAGCAGGGAACAAACATACTGCATGCAATGTATGTAATGGAGATCAAGCTTATTTCATGTACTATATTTTGGTGGCAAGGCTGGGCTGCAGCGCTATCAAATAAACTCATAGCTTTATGCCTGCCACCCCTCATAACAACCCTATTGACTTTGTGGAGTGCTTGGTAATCGTAGAAACTGAGATTAAAACAATACGGTTTGCTTGATACACATAACAAAACATTAACAAGAGTTACAGGAGGCAGAGGAGAAGGTGTAGCAGGAAGCAGATGATTCTGGGTGTCAAAATCCTCTTCTGCAGCATGTGCATCTTCTCCAAGGGCAGGACCAACAACTGAAGATAAAGTCTGAATTACTGTACTGTAAATATTACATTATCACATCAAAATAACCCTCCACTGGCGCATCACCAGTGTGTGGCTTCCGTGGGCCCTTCCTTTGGCCAGGCTCAGGGTCCAGGATGCCCACCAGGTGAGATAATTAAACCACCAGGCATTTATCTGGTTATTCTGTTGCCATCCACCATTGCTACAATTTTTATTCTACTGAGTGTGGATAACGCAACTATTTTCACACATGCCTTAAAACCAAGAATGCCTTTACCTGGTATCTAAAAACTCCGCTGAGCAGTTATTATAAACCTACCTTTACACAGGTGTACAGCATTGATCATCTGGAGACAAAGAAGCCTGACTGCAGAGGACACAGTGACTACTGCAGAGGACACGGTGACATGGGGGGCTTCCGGAATTAGGACATGGCTACAGATACCATTCCAGCAAAGCAAATACTTAATAATGTACACTGTATGTCACTTTTCAAAAGTTCCTTCACATCATCTTTACGGAAACAGCAGGGAAATACGGTATTTTCAAATGCTTGAAAAAAAAAACAACATGATACTTTGAGTTAAATTCCCCTGGAATTCCATGAACATATATTGCATTTCTTTCCTTCATTCTTTCCTCTTCCTTCTGCCAATGGGTGTCTCTACCCTAAGTGACAAGCTGAATGGTTTCCTGTACACCAGGAAACCATTTACTACGTTGGCTGGTAATCATATATCCAAATTATGGTACCTGGTAGTTTAGTGGGTAATTAAGGCACTCCAAACGGATTGAGCCAGTGAAGGTTTATAGCCAACGGATGGCTGGGGTTTACTGCTCACATAATGCCATTCAGGGATGAGTGGGGCTGGTCACTCTCATCTTAAATGTCAGGACCAACTTGCCCAGCCCCGGGCTCCTACGCTCCTCATGGGACAACGTAGGACTGGATGATGGCTGGATAATTAGGTACAGAAAGCCTTTGGTGTCAGGAATAAGTCCCAAAAAATCAACAATGGATCACTAAGCATATATATATATATATTTTAAAGTTACTGCAGACTTTATGGTAAAAAAGGAGTCCTATCACTAGCAAGTTTGCCAACTATCACTTACCAGCATCATGAATATTTCTCCTTCGTCCACAATTGGCCAAAAACACCTATATATATACAGTACAGCTAATTAACTTTCAAATAGGGGGAAATGGCACATCAACTTCATGCTATAGATATCTATGAAACTAACACTTCTTCATGTGTGACTTAATACTATCTATCTATCTATCTATTGCCAGACGCCTCAATCCCGAACGGGGTAGCCACAAACAAATCGCCTCCATGTCACTCTGTCCCCTGCCATTTCACTACCACGCTCCCAACTCACACACCCCTCTCTCATATACCTCTCCACTCCATCCCTCCATCTCATACTCGGCCTCCCCCTCCCTCTCGCCCCCTCCACCTCACTCACATACACTCTCCTCGTCAATCTTTCACTCTCCATCCTCTCCACATGCCCAAACCACCTTAACGTGTTTCTCCTAACGCTTCCCTTAATACACTGCTAGAAAATCATCTTTGTCATTAACAGAGTGCTGGAAATATGAAAGCCATTTTAAATGATCCACTTTAATAGGAGCTTGACAGAATATCACTAAATCTATTATACTGTTGTTCCAGCTTCTTATCCTGCCCAGCCAATCCTAGCAGGGTCATAAGTGGCTTAAATAATTGGAAATTATGAATTTCAGTTTCTCCCATGGATTTCGATGTGTTACAAGCAATTTTTATATTAAATTTTGTTGGGAAATAACTCGTTTTTAATATATCCACCCCCCCTAATACACGATGGAAAAGCAGAATGAGTGACATTCCGATATAAATGAACAACAAAATCACTTCAAACACATCACAATCCATGGGAAAAAGCTAAGTTCACCAAAACAGTAGTCAATTCATCATTCTAACCTAACCAATCCAACCATACTTAACCTAGGTTAGGTTATCTTCAAGAGTAAAAATAAAAATAGTTTGCGAGAAAAATACCATACAAAAGTGCCTTAGAATTGTCTAAAATACCGAAAAAAAGGGTCCAAAATAGTAATTATGAAGTTGACAGGTGATCTTCATAAATACTAAATATAGTACATGTAAATAACATTGATACTACAAACCAATAAATATCAACTACTCTATTCCCCTCTAAAATTACCGAAAATTGGTTACAAATATATCCATTGTATCTAAACCATTTCATTTGATGTTTACATGGGAAACATAATGCAGCAAAACGGTATCTACGTGAACATCCCCAAACTTGTCAACACAAGAATGATTGGCCAAAACTATACTATTCTTCTCAAAAACTGCCTAAAACTGGTTACATGTAAATCTCTGATATCTTTAGACTTACATCCGATCGTAGTTACCTGTTTAAATCTGCAAGAAGGTCTGGTTAGAGCGGGATAAACAGAATCTTGATCGGTATCTTCCATTAACGGTCACTGCCAGGTGACAACACCGTATTTCCTCGCACTACCCGAAAAAAAAAAAAAAAACACTGAAACTGTACATCAAGAGCTTCACCATGATATTAACGTAATTGAGAGCGAATTGCAGTATGCTTTACTGCAATATTATTGGCGAAATATGGAAATTGCTATGCACAAAAGATAGCGCCCCCTCCCTTCTTGTTCCGTCGATTCAAACAATTCCAATACTGTGCCGAGTATAATTACAACACACCAACCAGATTTTATACCTTCAAGTCTAAGAAATTTGTCAAAAAAATGCACATATATTATTTTTAAATGTAGTGAGCTTTTCTAAGGCATTAAATATGTCCACTAAATGTTGAAATCTCCCAGTGTCTGAATGTTAGGTAGGACTTGCAGTTGTGAGAAGAGTTAAAGGGCTCCCGGGGAAACCTGGAATCATTCGAACTCTTATGAGGCTCTTTGAGAGATATCAAAATAAATTATTATTAACCTAGAAATAAGACTTCATTGTATTTAAAAGGTTCACAGAAAGGGTTAATTTCGACGGTACGTGAGATGTTACCTTAATAAACATGGCAGGAGCAAAAATAAAACTTAGAGTAACATCGATATACTCTGTTCACTTGAATTGGGCATAAAACTGGTATCTCCTCTAAGCTGCAGAATGACATTACCACCAGAATATGATGCCTGTCACGAGGAAGTGCTATGGAAAGGATGCCAAGCCATAGTATCAACTTTTGCCATTCAAAACACAACAAAGGGATGACACTTTTCTCTTGCAGCTATTTCTCGTTTTGTCAAAATAACTCTTGCTCTACATCCATCCCTTCGTGGCTAGTACCAAATTCTGCAGATATATCTTACAGGTATTTAAGCTGGCAATTTGAATGCCTAGCTAAAGTGAACTTAGAATACTTTAGTCTAGCCAGGGCCACATTACTTAAGTCAGTGACCATTAAGTCACAGGAAAATAACTATTAACACAGGCTCCTATGACACACAGGTGAATAATACTGCCTGGTATTAGATGGAGCAAATAAGTTGTTCATATCATTAAGGGCTTAAGATGACAATAACTATGACCCTACTGTGCTGTTGACTATACAGGATTTTACCACTGTGCAGCCTATCTATCTGTCAGTGTGCCAGACTTGTGTTTTTGTTGCTGAGTAACCATAACCTGACTGTTCAAGTGGACCCATCACCTGCAGGCCAGCAGCAACCGTCCCTACAGGGCCGTCCCTTTACTGGATGGATGTTGAGTTTCTCTCTCTCCACCCATAGTTAGCAGGGGCACCGTACCAGGCTCCACATACCCCTGCTATCTGGTTACCACCCAGTATTGTAAATGGTTTCCTGGGTTACAGAAAACCATTAGTCTTGTCACTGAGCGTTGAGACACCCGAAGTGGAAATAATTTTAATGAAAGTTATAGGATGGATGGGTGAAGTACGGAGAGGCCAGACAGAAAAAAAATCATAATGGTGAAGGAAGAAGTAAGCTGCATCACACCAAGTGGGTGGATGACTGATCCCACCACCTACCACATGATTCATTTCGTTTCATTTCATTTTCCGCTTGCATGCGTCGGCCTTGGTCACATAAAGGCGGCTGGCTCTCCATGCTGCTCGATCTTCGGCAGCCTCCCTGTTCAGTCCCTTAACCCTGAGGTCACACTTAATGACTTCGTCCCATGTCCTTCTCAGTTTACCGCTCCCCCAATATTAACAATTCTCACCCTCTGCACCCAATTATCATCCCCCATCCTCTCCACATGTCCAAACCACCTCAACATACCTCTCCTCATCACAACACCAATACACTCCAGTCCCATCCTACCTCTCAATTCTTCTATCATAAACCCAGCCCCCCCAGGCCTTGCACACAGGAACGCACTGCACATCCACCTAATCATTGTCATTTCTGTACGTTTAAACCTGCGAATATTCTCTTCCTTTACTGCCCAGTCTCATTACCATACAGCATCACACTCCTAACACATGCTGCATACAAAGACCCCTTAGCACGTAAGGAGAATCCTCTCAATGTCAGGAGAGGCAACAGCTTCCTGAACTACTTCCAACCACTTCTCACCCTAGCAACCGTGCTAGCTCCAGACCCATCTTCGGCACATTAACATGTCTCCCAAATAACAAAACTCCTCCACACACTCCAGAGACTCACCAGCAAGTTCAATCCTTTCACGCCTAACAATTCCCATCTGCTCTCCCCGACACGCCGCACACATAAAATCAGCATTATCTCGGTCTACCTCTAATACCACTACATCTCCTGTGCACCCATTTATCACAAACACTGCACAAGATGGAATTACTTCCCACACCTTTGTGGCAAATTGCACATGGCCACTCTCCCTCTCCTCCGATTGTACCGCCACCAGCCCAAGATATCATCGCTTCTGTTTTATCTGTATTTACTCTTAAGCCCTTGTGCCCCATACTATCTCTCCACTTCCTAAACCTTTCCTATGTCTCCTTTTCATTTTCTGCAATCAACACCAAATCATCAGCATACATCTCCCACAGAAATCCATCTCTGAAGTCACGTGAGAGGGCTTCAAGTACCATGATAAACAAGGGACTCAAAACTGACCCCTGATGCACACCAACATTCATGGAAAACTCATCACTCAACACTCCATTCACTCTTACCTGGGTGTGAGCACCCACATACATCGCCACCCTAACCAGCCACTCTTCCAACCCAAGCTTTCTCATTGCCCACTTCACCACCTCTCTAGGGACTCTGTCAAAGCCCTTTTCCAAATCAACAAAAACAAAATACAATTCCCTTTTCTTTCCAATATATTTTTCCTGAAGCTGTCGAACAATGAATATGGCATCAGTGGTCCCCTGCCTGGCATAAACCCAAACTGCAACTCATCAATATTCACTCTTTCTCTAATCATACCTTCTAGAACTCTCTCCATTACTTTCATTATCTGGTCTAAGAGCTTTTTATACCTCTGTAATTTCCCCCTTTCCAGGGCATCACCCTTCCCTTTGAACACATTTACAATTACTGTAAATAACATAAAACAGAATATTAAGGTGCAGTTGGCATAAAAAATACCTATAAAAAAGGGGCAAAAAAGCCCAATGTCAATTAGACTGTGTTCATCTGATACACTGGCTGGTGCAGGGAGGTCTGGAGTTTTGCATTACTAGAACCCATACAAGTGGCCCCATTGGATGCAGGCGGGAACTCCCATGCAAACTCCTACTTACAAACTATGATAACCATCCAAGCCAACCAACCAGTATTTGGTGCGGATATGCCTTCGAATATTTGTACATCCCTGGATAAATCATGATAGTGCCTAAATCCCTGGCTCATCAAAAGGGTCTATCAAATGCATCATCATCATCATCAAAATCTCCCTGACTTCATATGTCTTGGGATAAATCAACAGTGCTGTACCTTGATCACTAGCTCATCAACTGGGCATATCAATCACATCATCATCGTCATCATTACCTTCCTTCCCCCTTCTTTTTTTTTCCACCTAAGGTTGGGGTAAGGTTCAGTCTAGAAAGAAAGGAAAGCATGACAGAGGAAGAACTATCGACAGCATGAGAGAATGATACAGAAAAAATTAAGATATCAACAGTGTACACAGTGAAATGG
>JAGKTI010037026.1:0-10974 GCA_018397915.1 Birgus latro
TACAAGGAAAGGTTACATATATGACTGGTGATGACTACAGTCCTGTAGTATGTGCCTTCTGACAATATGAATCCATATTTGTCTAATGCAATGTGTTAAATGTTTGTTGATGTAACTCTGCAAAACTGCAATGGATATTATGCAGTTCTGTGTGTAAAAACTTACTATCCCCAATTATACCTGTGTGTGTGTGTGTGTGTGTGTGTGTGTGTGTGTGTGTGTGTGTGTGTGTGTGTGTGTGTGTGTGTGCGCGTGCGTGCGCGCGCGCGCGCAGGTGTGCAGAGCTGTTGTGGCTAAGTACAACTGTATGAGAGTACATTGGACGGTGTCGTGTTGACGGTGCTTGCAATCATCAGTAAGCAAAAGCGACAAGGCACCATCTGGTCCCACCCCACGAGTGAACAAGCGACTCACATTCCAGAACGCAACGTTTAAAAAGCATCTGAATCACTTTGTCAATTTAAAATTGCTAGAAACCATGCAAAAGCTGTAATAAATCTCGCTAAATCAAACTTTCTTCGTAATCAAGCATCGAAACTACTTAACAACCCTAATGACAATAGAATATTCTGGTCAACTCTCAGTTCTTTCAATAATAACTTTAATAAGTCATCAATCATTCCTCCACTAAAATCTTCAGATGGCAACATTACAAATGACCCACGTGGGAAACCAAATGTCTTTCAAGTACATTTGCCAGAAATTCTACTATTGAGGAAGTCAGCCACAACATCCCAGTACTAGAACTTGACTCTCCCGAGATTGTTCCACTTTCTGTAGAATACAGACATGATACGTAAAATGCATCCTAAACAATTTACCAACCAACAAAGCTCCAGGTCCAGATGGAATTCCTCCAACTGTTTTGAAAAAGTGTTCCCCAGAACTACTTCTGTTCTAGCTAAATTATTCAGACTATGCATACGTACTTCTTCATTCCCCAATTCATGGAAAGAAGCCACAATCCACCCAGTTCCCAAGCAGTTACCTCTCTGATTACAGACCAATATCTGTCACATCTCTTGGTAAAGTATTTGAAATTTTAATTAATAGGTACATAGTTAAACATCTTGAATCTAGCAACGTAATTAGTGATAGACAATATGGTTTTCGCCACGAAAGATCCACCATTGACATATTCAGTCTCCTGACTCATACCATCCATCAGTCAACCAACAACCTACATGGAGAAATTCATGCAGTAAACCTTGATATTTCTAAATCTTCTGACAGAGTTTGGCACCGTCCCCTGCTGTCCAAACTCCCTTGCAATGGACTAACATCTTTTGTTCCTCTGCTTTCCTCATTTCTCAGCGACAGAAGAATAAGAGTAGAAATAGATGATTTATACTGCATTTCAATTTCCACTCAATTAATGCCGGCATGCCACAGGGATCAGTTCTGGCACCAACCCTGTTCCTGGTTCATATTAATGATCTCTTATCTGTCACCCACAGTCCCATCCATTCATATGCAGATGACTCAACTCTTCACAGTTAATTTACACTCAAACACCCATTTACAAAGTCTAATATCTCTAACTCTCAACTCATTACAGCCACCTCCATAAACCTAGACTTATCTACGATCAATGAATGGAGACAAAACAACTTTGTCTCATTTCATGCTAGTAAAACCAAATATATACAATTTACTAATAGACAGATATTGCCAGATTCGTTTATTACCTTCAGTGCTACTAATATTCCCATCTCCAAAGGTATTCAAATTCTCGGTGTCTCACTTAACAGTGCCCTCAGCTGTACCTCTCATGTCAGATCACTTGATAAAACTGCCTCAAAGAAACTTGGATTATTGTAGAGAGTCCGTAACTTCCTCACTGACGAGCAAGTAGCTATAATTTATAAGAGTCATGAGTGCTCTCAGCTTGAATATTGCTCACCCTTGTGAAATGGATATGGAGAAGTTGCATTATAACAACTAGACCAAATCCAGAACTGAGCTGTTGGAATTATTAATAACCCTGCTATTATAAATAAACTACCTCCCCTACAAGTAAGAAGGAATGTTGTCTCCCTTGCATTAATTTACAGATATTTTTATGGCTAATGCTCAGACGAAGTAGCATCCATTGTGCCACCTCTCCATGCCTTCCCTCGTGCTACACGGGCATCTGGTAGCGCTCATGCTTGGAATGTCACTCAGCCATATTGCAGAACTTTTGCCTATCATAATTTTTTTATTCCCCGAACTGCATCTCTCTGGAACTCACTTCCCCAGAGTTGTTTCCCCCAAACTTCAACCTACAACTGTTCAAGTCGAACTGTTACAGATATTTTATGAATGGAGGACGTCAGTAATCTGGTGTATGGATTATTTTTTTATTCATTTGTTCTTCCTTCCTCTGTTCTGTTATTAAAAGAATATATATATATACCAACTGAGCTTCACCATGTTTGTAAACTTTTACCACGTGTACCTGTAGATGCAAAGATAGTGGCTGAAGCTGAAGAGAAAGCTATCATATACAGGTCAATATATGTACGAATACATTAGACCCAAGGAGATATTATTGTTACTTTAATGGCTGAAAGAAGATAATCCTTTATACAAGGAAATTACAGTATGCGACGACCTGAAGTATAGATGGTTGAAGAAGGTGGAAATGTATGAGCTGCTTTAACTGAATGGTGGAATGAAGTCCAACAGAAAGATAATACAGCAGAGATAGTAAACAAGAAAAGTGTAAACCATCAAAATACAGCTCTAATAAAAAAAATCGTACATGGCATACATATCACATCAGATATCGCATTGGGTAACAATACAGCAATTAGCCAGTGAAAAGGGCTTTGAAAATATCAGTGTCCCTGGGGTGGTAGTTGAGTTGTTTTTTCTATGCTGTACCTTTGAGTATGCATTTTGCAGGTATTCAAAGAATAGCTACCAGCAAGAGAATTACGAAAACAACTTGTCGATTTTTTACTAGAACAGGGGGCAGATCGCTATATACCTTTTCTTCTAGACCCAAGGACAAGTATTAGATTGCAAGAACCTAAGATACACAGAGATATTAATCTGACCGATGAAGTTGTTTCTGCAATAGCCCTAATATCAGATTACAGCGATAGTAGGTTACAAATGCAGCACAGTTACTTACAACGACTCACTGAAGGTGCATGGGCAGAACATATAGCAGTACAAGGCACAGCAGACATGCTTGGGGTTGACATCTACATAACTGCACACTGAATCCTGACAATTACACTATCATTACGTCTTGTAAACAGTATCAACAAATACCCATCTATGTTGGTCTGATTGAACAGCAACATTACGTGACTTTATCAAGACAGGAACCATCTGCAAGAGGATTGTTTCAGGCTACACATTCGACAGGTCAGGTAATCAAAAAATATTTTACCTCAGATGGTAGAAATATGTATGCTGAGAACGAAGATATAAAAGGCAACGAAGATCGAGTAGCATTTGATGAAACCTGCAAACAGAGGGTTGCATTTGGAGAGGTGTTTACAGTTAGTGAACCCAAAAGAAGCAGATAACATACCGGTATTTACTGATTTATTTATTTTTGCTCCTAGGGAAAACCAACATCCATTAGCTTTCATGACAGACGAAAGTTTTGAAGAGCTCACAAATCCTTCAAAATATCCTTATGGCAATGGTGGATTTTCTGCCAAACGAGAAAAATCAATAACTGTGAGAAAATGCTTCAGCCAAAGACTGCTACCTTGTGCCGGAAGATTTGCTAAGGATGTTGAATACCTGTTAGCTTCACAGTATGTTATGGAATCCAAGCAAGTTAGACATGAGTCTCAAATAGCACTAAAACAAGCAAGAGGAGTGACGTTCCGTGGCCAAAAGATTAATGCAGGTACAATAAAAAAAAAAAATGAGAATATGCGCGCAATTGTGCGGACTTTCTTAGTTTTCATATGCCTGTGGTTCTCCATCACGCTGGCAGTGTGTACTGAATGATCTGCTTGCTAAGGTACGGTAACTGGAAGTACCGACATGGTTCTTGTCGCTTTCATCTGCCAATATGCAGTGGCCTGATATAATCCAGAGTATCGGCCTTCAGTATGGGCGAAAGTTTACTGCTGAAAAGATTCAACTTAAGGGAAGAGGAGAGCAATGGCTGTTAATGAATCCAATAACGGCGGCGAGAAAATTGCAGTTCAGAACAGGCTTCTTCTTCAAGGACTTCATATGCAGTGAAGTTAACCCAAGAGTACATGATTAGAAACGAGTTTCAAGCATGAGGATCTCCTTATGCCTATTGTATCTTATATATAGAAAATGCTGAAAAACTCGGTGATGATGCTAAAGAAGTCACACAATTCATCGACAAATATCAGTCATGCAGTATAATAAATGTTGATGAAGAATTATAGAATGTAGTGAAAACTCACAAAGGCAGAGGCATTCATTCACTTGTACAAGCAATAACACTTGTCCTTTTAGCTTTCCACATACTCCAAGCCCAGTGACACTATCGATTTGTCCAGTAAAAATGATCCACATGATTCGCGTCAGGTGCTGAAGAAGAGCCAAGATATTCTGCGACGAGTTGGAGATAAACTTCAAGATCCAAATACACCAGAGAAAATTTGCACTGGAGACTTACTGAACGAGGCTTCTGTGCACATTTTACAGTATTTAGAAACACTGGCCTTGTGAAAATCTGGGAAAAAGGTTATCTTGAAGAGTGAGCCAAATGAGAAGTGGATAAATCATTACAACCCCTCAATACCGAAGGCATGGAAGGCTAACATGGATCTACACTATATTGTGGACTTACATACGTGTGTGATGTATACCACAAGCTTTATGTTCGAAAGTGAGAAAGCAATAAGTGAGCTTTTGTGTAAAGTGGCAAAAGAATGTGGAGCTGAAGCAGTACAAGCTCAGCTGAAGAAACTGGGAGAGACGTTTCTTAATAACAGAGAGGTTAGTGCACAAGAAGCAGCATACAGACTTCTGTCACTTCCACTGAAGAAAGCTAGAGTGGTGTTCACCAATACAAGTCCGAGGGATAAGATAATATCAGTGCTTAAGCCACTGAATGTACTCCTTGAAATGGATGATGACTGTGAAGCTCTTTATCAGAAGAGTTTACTAGACAAATATACTGCAAGGCCAGAAGGCATGAATGCGATGTGTCTTGCTGAGTCTACAGCGAACTATGCAATGGACTATCGTGACGAAGGAGTCGAAAATGATAAAAATGACGATCAACCAAATGATGTAGAAGGTAATGAAAAAGAAAAGCGTAAGAAGATCAAACTACAGACAAATATAGGAGTGATGTACAAACGAGAACAAAAATGTGTGATCAGATTTCATAGAGAAAAGGAAACAGGTGAGTCAAAGCATCGTAATCTTATCATGTTCTGTATGCCATGGAGAGATGAAGATCATGATCTACTAGTCAGGCATGCAAACTGTAAGGATCAATACAAGCAAGTGAAGGATATCACTAGTGAGAATGAAGCAAAGTTTACATCAAATGCTGAGACAATTGATCAGGCTATGGAAGATTTTGGAGGAAACGGACCACCCGAGCATTTTTGTGATTAATTGGCACCTGGAGCTCAAGAACAAGCTGCAGAACAAGAAGCAGAAAGGATCATCATAGAAGAAACGCATCATGATGTTACAACTGAAAATGCAGATATTTACATTGGACAGGACAAGCAACAGTCTGATGTGCAAGCAATTTATTCCTCAGTGGGTCTGGTAGAGTGGGAAAGAGCCATGTTATCAAATTAATCCTATATGACACATTGCGTCTCTTCAGATTATCTGGAGAATATGAACCAAATGAGTTTTCTGTTTTGCTGACAGCATTCACTGGTGTTGCTGTGTTGAATAAAGATGTTATGACTCAGCACTCAGCTTTGTCTTCGCCCTTGGGAAAAAGTGTCACGAATTTTCTACACTGTAACGTTGTGTTGAGTGAGTCGTGACATCATCCCGTAAATTTCAATTGTTTGTTGGCGCGTTAGCCGTTACGGCGCGGCGCGCGCACCTCCCACGCTCGTCGCGCCCCGATTCAAATCAGAGCTCAGTTTGCTTGTAGACGCGGCGCGACGCGGGACGCCTCTCAAAGGCTCTGTGCTTTTCTAGCGTTTTTCAGATTTCAGCTTGTATTGGCGTGTCTCCTGCAGCCCCACCCACTTTGGTGATCGTCACAGCAGCTCTGTTTCATCCCTACCGATCAGTATTTTCTGGTTTTTTCCTAGGCTAAGCTTTTTGAAATATTTAGCCGTTATCTGAGTGTTTGAGCGAGTGAGTGCATTCCTTTATTTGATTTGAATTTCATGTAACGTAAATTCATTTCTTTGTAATTAATAAATTCACAGTTCTTTTCTTGAGCTTTGTTAAAGTTGTTAACTGTGTTTAATTACTCCACTCTGTTATTTAATACAGTTTGCTACTCTGCGTTAGCACAACTTTTGAATTAAATCACGGCCGGTACTTAGGCCAGTTTTGACATCACTTTTTAAATCCGTTGTGCTAGCTGGGAGTTGGCTCAGCCAAGAGCCTGTTGTTATTATTATTATTATAATTTTTTTTTGATTGTTGGGGGGGGAGAAGAAACTTTCTCGTAGGCCAACGGTACAATATTGCAGCTCAATAGAGTACTCTGTCTAGTTCTCTGCTGCGTGCCGTTGAGGAAGTTTGTAATTCTCGACCCTAGAGAATTGACATAGCACACTTAGCTATACATTGTATACCAATTATACAATATTTCATTATTTCTTGGGAATACTTAAATTTCCCCTGACATCTGGCGACACGTCAGAGTAAAAGTCTCATTTTCCCCTGACATCTGGCGACCTCGCCAGAGCAAACTCTCATTTTCCCCTGACATCTGGCGACCTCGCCAGGATAAACTCTCATTTTCCCCTGACAAAAAGTAAATCTGCATATCAGCCGCTGACCTCTGACAAGGTGAACACTCTTAGGACTCCTCTTGAGAAGTTAAGATTTAGTTATCACTGACGAAATGTCAATAGTTGGGGCTGATAATGTGTTGCACATTCACAGACGCCTGGAATAAACTGCAAAACGAAAGAGCATTAACACTCGATTTGGTGTTGTAAGTATCCTTGCTGCTGGAGACTTATATCTGTTGTAGCCAGAAGGACAGTCTCATGGATGTCTTTAGGGCAGATAGAATTCCAACAGCAGACTTGGGAAGAGGCGGTTGTGTCATGATTATGTCCAAAAAAGTGTCACAAAGGATAGATATTTGATAGTGTTGGTATGAGTATGTCTCCTTAGTTGGAATACAGGTCTGTTCAGCTGAAGTTCAAACAAAGACCACTCAGTATTCTGCCAATTTATAAACTGCCACTTCTCAACACAAGTGTATTCCCGCACAAATTTTCAATGGTACTGAAGTCGCTAGACCGAAGCATCACGATAATCATTATTGGTGACTTAACACTGATCTCATGTACTCTCTGTCTGATCATCCATTGCTGACTATGATGTCATAACATGGACTAAGACAACCTATAAAGCAGTCAACTACTGACTCAGGTTCCTTCATTGATCACATATTCTCAGACTGTGCTGACAATAGAACTGTTGCTGAAGTTGTTGACTGTTATTTTTCAAACCATAAATGCCCCCACCATCTGCCCCTCTCCCGGTGATGACTCAACATACCTGGAACCACTGTCTGACTGACGACTTCTTCATTTCTGCAACATTTGTGGCCTTTCCTCTAACTTTCTCTCTGTTGAACACCACCTCTCCTCCTCCAAACCTCACCTTTTCTTCTTAACAGAGACTCAGCTGTCTGAGACAACTGACAGCAAACCCTTTTCTCTATCCTCCTACATTCTCTATACTCATTTCAAAGCCAAAGGTTGCTGTCGTGTATATGTACGCAACGACCTATCTTGCTCTCATGTTCCTGAACTTGATTCTTCTGAAATCTTTGCTCTCTGACTTCGGCTTTCCTGTCATTCTCTGACTAAATATATCTACACTGTTTACTTATCTCCTGACACTACTGACTATCCAAAATTCTTCGACTATCTTAACTTCTGCAATGGAACACATTCTATCCATTTCTCATTTCTCTGAAATCTCGATTCTAGGAGATTTCAATGTTCACCACCACCTTTGGCTCTCCTTTCCTTTCACTGATGCACCTGGTGAACAAGGCTGCATCTTGCCTATCCTTAATGACCTACAGCAGCTTGTACAGCATACCACCCGTATCCTGGACAGCCTTGGTGAGAGCTACAACATACTTGACCTCGTCCTTACAACTACTCCTTCTGCTTACACTGTTAACTTTTCTCTCCGTTGGGCTATTCCAATCATAACTTTATTACCTTAACCTATCCTATTGCTCTGGTATGGCCTGTGGACCCTTCAAAGAAATGTCGTCTGTGGCACTTTGGAGCTGCGGATTGGGAGGCCCTCAGGCAGTACTTCTTTTATTTTCTCTGGAGTGATTATTGCTTCCATGGCAGGGAGCCGTCTGAGTGTGCCTTGCACATTATGGAGTTTATTCTCTCAGGCATGGAAGCATACATTCCTTTCTCAAATCCTTTGACTAATGCAAGAATGACTTGGTTCAATTCCGCATGTTCTAATGCTGTCCACAAGGAGAGGGCCTATAAAGGGTACCGGAGCCAACCCACCCCTGAATCACATCCTTTTTATGTTTCTGACCGGAATCGTGGTAAGTCTGTTCTTTGCTCTGCTAAAAATAATCTCATCTGTACTAAATGCTCTCAACTCTTGAACTCGAATTCTTTCTGCTCCTTCTGGCACCTTGTCAAGAACCTTTCTAACAACTTTACCTCATCATCCTTCCCTCCTCCTTTCTACTGTGACGGCTCTGTAGCTATTTATTCTACTGATAAAGCAGATCTCTTCGTTCAGACTTTCTCCTCCGATTCCACATTAGATGATTTCAGTGCTGTTCCTCCATCACTTCCCCCCCTCTGACTTCCTCATCGCTGACATTAAAATTTCTTCAGCTGATGTATTTTCTGCCATCACTGGCCTCAATACTAACAAGGCATATGAGCCTGCTTGAGTCCCTCCTGTTGTCCTCAAGAACTGTGCTTCAATGCTTACACCCTGCCTAGGTAAACTCTTTCACCTTTGTCTTTCAACTTGTACCTTTCCTTCTTGCTGGAAGTTTGCTCTCATTCAGCCAGTACCAAAGAAGGGTGACCATTCCCAACCCTCTAACTATCGTTCAGTTGCTTTAACATCCTGTGTCTCAAAAATTTTCGATTCTGTTCTTAACAGAAAAATTTTGAAGCATCATTCCTATCACAACCTTCTTTCTGACCGTCAGTATGGGTTCCGTCAGGGACACTCCACTGGCGATCTTCTCACCTACCTTTCAGACCCCTGGTCATCCTCCTTTCGTGACTTCGGCGAAAGCATTGCCATTGAATTTGACATCTCAAAGGTTTTTGATCGAGTCTGGCATAAATCTTTAATTTGCAAACTGCCCTCTTATGGTTTCTATCCTTCTATCTGTGCCTTCATCTATGGCTTCCTTTCTGGTTGTTCTATAGTCGCTGTTGTAGACGGCCATCGTTCTTCTCCTAGATCTATCAATAGTGGTGTGCCTCAGGGCTCTGTCCTATCACCCACTCTCTTCCTTTTATTCATCAATGATCTTCTAAGCTGTACATTTAACCCTATCCACTCGTACGCTGATGATTCCACCCTTCACTTTTCCATTTGGTTTCCGCAACGTTCATCTCAGCAGTTACTTCAACAAACAAGGGATGAGGCTATGGCACACCTAATGTCTGACTTGGCTCGTATCTCTGACTGGGGTAAAAATAGTCTTGTTGTTTTTAATGCATCAAAGACTCAGTTTTTACACCTATCAAACCATCAAAATCTTCCACAGGAGTACCCACTAATGTTTAATAATATCCAGCTCAATCTTGCGTCATCCTTGAACATGCTTGGGGTTTCATTCACTGTGGACTTATCTTGGAAAGGTCATATTGCATCTCTTGTAAAATCTGCTTCCAGGAGATTAGGTGTGCTGAGCCGACTCCGTGCCTTCTTTACCCCTGCACAGTCGTTGACTTTATACACGGGTTTTATTCGCTCCTGTTTAGAGTACAACTCTCGTGTAGGGAGGCTTTTCACATACAGATCTTCTCAATAGTGTGGAGTCAAAGGCTTTTCGTCTCAACTACCCTCTTCTTACTGTCTCCCTTCAGCCTCTGTCTCTTCGCCGCACTGTTGCCTCTTTATCTCTTTTCTATCACTACTTCAATGGTTACTGCTTCTCTGAACTGTCTGCTTGCATCCCTCCACCTCTACGACGAACGTGTTGCACCCGTCTAGCAACAAACCCTTTTCTGTCCAGCTGTCTAATGCCAGAGTTAACCGTTACTCCCAGTCCTTCATTTATGCAACAGGTCAAGTCCGGAACTGTCTCCCTCTATCTGTATTTTCTACTTCCTATGATCTCCAGTCTTTCAAATGCAGTGTGTCCAGGCATCTCGAAATCTTGAATTTGGTTCTCTTTTGTATTGTTTTCATTTTCTTGGAAGGAACTGATTTGCGGGCTTAGCCTTTGGTTCCTTCTTCCTCGCATAAAAAAAAATAAAAAGTAAATAAATTGGAAGTGCTTTAGTGATACGGTACAATAGTAAAAGTACATGTATATGAGTTGTATAAGAACATGTATATGTGATTATTCACTGCTGACTATGGTGTTACAGTATGAACTAAGGCAACGTGTAAAGGAGTCAAGTATGATGACTCGGGTTTCCCATTCATCATATATTCCAGAACTGTGCTGATGTTAGAATCGCAACAGAAGTAGTTGGCCGTGAATAAGTTAGAAATGTAAATACTGTAACTGAAGCTAGATAAGGATGTAAGAAATGAAATTTAAACTATTTTACTCATGTAGGTAAAATTGAAAGTGTGATAATGATAGAATAGTAACTAAAGTACATGTACGAGATGTGTTGT
>JAGKTI010037027.1:0-10974 GCA_018397915.1 Birgus latro
TAGATTAATTAACCTTGGTCTTTCACAGCACACTTTTGAGATTAATTAAGAAGTATATTATGTGAAAAGTGCATGTATTTTGACTGACATTAATAGAGAAACTGTGCTTAGTGAAAATATCTTAAATGAGGAATTGCTGATAGGGGTTTGCAGTAAGTTTTTATTATTATCATTATTATACTCTAACAAGCAATTTCTGAAGCTTAACTAGTGATGCCTCTTGCAGCATTATACTAAAAAAAAAAAAAACGGTTTTAAGTGTTATTTTCTGCGTGTTTTAGTATTTCATATAATTATGTAATGTGTTTTGGTATTTCATATAGTTATGGATTGTATTAGGCTCCCTCCCTCCTTCCACTCCCTCTTCTTCTGCTCCTCCTCCTCCTATTTCTTCTCCATCCTGTTCATTTCTTCTTCCTCTTCACCTTACCATGCATCCAACCTCCCCACCACCACCTCACTGCAACCCACCCTACCACCACCACCACCACCACCACCCTGCAACCAACCCTACCACTTCTACACCCTGCAACTCACCCTACCACCACCACCACCACCTGCAACCCACTTTACCACCATCAACACCAGCACCCTACCACTACCATCACCACCACCCAGTAACACAGTCTAGCACCACCACTGCCACCCAGTATCCCACCATATCACCATCCTGCTCTCCCATCTTTCCTGCCCTACCCTGCCTTGCCCTCTGCCCTACAATGCCTTGTTCCTTTCCCTCTACACTGTCCTGCATCCTTGCCTTGCACCCATGCCCTGCCGTGCATCCTTGCTCTGCCATGCTTCCTTGCTCTGCCTTGCCCTGCACTCTTTCCCTACCCTGCTTTGCCATCCCCTCCCCCCACCCTGTTTTGCCATCCCTTCCCCCACCCTGCTATGCCATCCCTTCCCCCACCCTGCTTTGCCATCCCTGCCCCCACAGTGCTTTGCCATCCCTTCCCCCTGTGGACTGCTACCTTGCCATCATAGACATACCCTCCCCTGCACCCTTGCAATACGCAGCTATACCCTCCCATGCACCCTTGCAGTATAGCCATGCCCTCCCCTGCACCCTTGCAGTATAGCCATGCCCTCCCCTGTACCCTTGCAGTATAGCCATGCCCTCCCCTGCACCCTTGCAATATTCAGCCATGCCCTTCCTTGCACCCTTGCAATACACAGCCATGCCCTTCCTTGCACCCTTGCAATACACAGCCATGCCCTTCCTTGCACCCTTGCAATACTCAGCCATGCCCTCCCCTGCACCCTTGCAATACTCAGCCATGCCCTTCCTTGTACCCTTGCAATACACAGCCATGCCCTTCCATGCACCCTTGCAATTCACAGCCATGCCCTCCCATGCACCCTTGCAATACACAGCCATGCCCTCCCATGCACCCTTGCATTACACCACCATGCCTTCCCCTGCACCCTTGCAATACACAGCCATGCCATTTCCTGGAAGCTGTGTCTCCTCTGTCCTGCCATCACTCTCCTGTCATCTCTGTCCTGTCCTTCCATTCCTGTCCTGTTCTGTCTTGTCCTGCCATACCTGTCCTGGCATCCCTGTCATGTCCTGTCCTATCATTCCTGTCCTGGTATCCCTGTCATCCTTGTCCTGTCTGTCCATCACTTTTCTGTCATCCCTGTGCTTTCCTTCTATCACTGTCCCGTCATCCCTTTCCTGTTCTGTCACCCCTGTCCTGCCCTGTCATCCTTGTCCTGTCCTTCCATCACTGTCCTGTCAGTCCTGCCCTGTCATCCTTACCCTGTCACGCCATCTCTTACCTGCCTTGCACTGTCCTCCCCTCTCCTGCACCCTTGCAGTACACAGCCATGCCTTTCTTTGCACCATTGCTATGCTATGCTCTTCCTGCCATCCTTGTCCTGTCCTGTCATCCCTGTCCTGCCATCTCTTATCTCTCCTGCATCCTACTTTACCCAGTCTTACCTGCCCTGCACCCTTACTGTGCCCTGCCATCCCTGTCCTGCAATTCCTGCCCTGCCGCCCTGGCACTGTATTCTTGCCTTGCCATCTCTGCTATGTTTTGCTGTTCTTGCCTTACTGTGTCCTGCCCTGCCATCTCTATGTTTTGTTATTCTTGCCTTGTCGTGTCCTGTCCTGCTATTCTTGCTCTGCCATCCTTACCTTTATCTGCTGTGTTCTTCCTCTGCCCTGGAACTGGCCCTGCTCTCATCTCCTCTGTTCTTCCCTCCCTTGCTTTGCTCCATTTGTCAATTGTGTAGTTTTATTGTATATATTTGTTTTGCATATATTTTAATTTTCACATCTTAGTTTCTATAATTATCAGACCACAAGAAGAATTGTCATCTCTTCTGAATATACGTTCATGGTCAGCTTTTGCGTGATATTAAGTCCCGTTTCATGTTTTCTGAAGTCATATTTTTCTAAGTCCAGTCTGTGCTCAGTGAAAGTATCTTAAGTGGGGAATTACTGATAGGGGCTTTCCAGTAAGTTATTATTATTATTATTATTTGACTAACAAGTAATTTCAGAAGCTTAAACCAATGATACCCCTTGTTGGCTCCATCCCTCCATCTTCTTCTTCTCCTTCTCCTCCTCCTCCTCCTCCACCACCACCCTGCAACCCACTCTTGCTATGCCCTGCCAGGTGTCTCTGCCATCCCTGTCGTGTCCTGCCATCACTGTCCTGTCCTGCCATCACTGTCCTGTCATCCATGTCCTGTCACTTCTGTCCTGGTATCCCTGTCCTGCCATCACTTACCTGCCCTGCACCCTTGAACTGTCCTCTCCTCCCTTGCAATACACAGCAATGCCCTTCCCTGCACCCTTGCAGTACACAGCCATGCCCTCTCCAACACCCTTGCAATACACAGCAATGCCCTCTCCTGCACCATTGCAGTACACAGCCATGCCCTCCCCTGCACCCTTGCAATACAGTCATGCCCTCCCCTGCACCATTGCAGTACAGTCATACCCTACCTTGCACCCTTGCTGTGCCCTGCCACATCCCCACCTGCTCTGCTATTCCTGACATCCCTGTCCTGTCCTTCCACCATTGTCCTGTCCTGCCCTGTCATCCCTTACCTGCCCTGCCCTGTCATCCCTTACCTGCCCTGCCCTGTCATCCCTTACCTGCCCTGCCATCCCTTACCTGTCCTGCTCTGTCATTCCTTGCCTGTCCTGCTGTGTCATCCCTTATTTGTCTTGCTCTGCCATCCTTTACCTGTTCTTCCCTGTCTTCCTTACTTGTCCTGCCATCCCTGCCCTGTCCTGTCGTGCCATCTCTTACCTGCCCTACACCCTTGCAATACGCAGCCATGGTCTCCCCTGCACCCTTACTATGCCCTGCTATTCCTGCTGTCCCTGTCCTCTCTTACCAACCCTGTCATGCCATCACTTAATTCTCCTGCACCCTTGTTATGCCCTGCCATCCCTGTCCTGTCTTGCATCCTTGCTGTACTCAGTCTTATCCTCCCTTGTACACTTACGGTAATTTGCCATGCCATTCTTGCCTTGCTCTGTCCTGCCCTGTCATCTCTGCTATGTTCTGATGTTCTTGCCTTGCTCTGTCCTGCCCTGTCATCTCTGCTATGTTCAGCTATTCTTGCCATACTCTGTCCTGCCCTGCCATCTCTGCTGTTTTCTGCAGTTCTTGTCTTACTATATACTGCTGTTCTTCTTGTGCTATGTCATGCCCTGCCATCTCTGCAATGTTTTGCTGTTCTTGCCATACTCTGTCCTGCCTTGCCATCTCTGCTATATTCTTGTTTTGTGACCTGTTCTGCTATTCTTGCCCTGGCATCCCTCTGACATACTCACCTCTATCTGCACTGCTGTCCTTCCTCTGCCCTGCTCTCGTCTGCTGTTCTCTTCGTCTGTTCTCTTCATCACTCCTTTGCCTTGCCCTTTATTTAATTTGTTTAGCCTTTTTTATATTTCATTTATTGTATTTTTCTTTGCTTCCATAGTTCAGCTCTTGCTTGTTCATAAGTCCTGTTTAATGTGTTATGAAGCTGATGTTTTACTAATGTCATGTTTTATCTCAATATTTTTCTAAGTTGATAAAGTTCCAATTCAGCTTTTCTATGTTCTGCAGTATCTTCTCAAAGTCAAAAATTTTCTAAGTCCAAAAAATTTTCACTGCATAACTTTTTTTATTCAGCTTCTTTGTGATCTCTCCTTTATAACATGTGTACAAAATGTGGACTTTGAAAAAATATCAGAGAATAATACCAAGACATATATGGATAGTACGAAGTGATGTCTCCTTCGTACTATTCATATATGTCTTGGTATTATTCTTTGATATTTTTTCAAAGTTCACATTTTAATATATATGTAAAAGAAATATGTAATGAAAAGGAATATAGTAAAGACATTGTAATAATACATTGGTTTTATTTCCATTAGATGTACACACGAGTGGTGGAGTTCAAAAAATAAACTATCTCGATAAATGGGCCAGAAAAATACGGACTGGTAACCCAAGGTGTGAGGGTTGCCAGTCCGTATTTTCGTGGCCCATTTATCGAGATAGGTTCGGTGCCCCTGACTTTTATGCCTCCAAGAGCGTGCCCAACTCATCACTTTGTATATGCCATGTCTTGTATTGCTCTGCTCAGCTATAAGCCAAGCAGAGCTATACAACTAAACATGGCAATAAACAAAGGATGAGAAGGGCTGTATTAACATGCATTGCTAAACACTCTGTGCAACCATATGCAGCCTGTGTTTGCATTAATGCATGTTAAAGATCAATACAAGATAGTTTCACACAAAAATGGCATATCACAGTATTAAGTAGGGACAATAACCTCTTCAGTACAAGGAAATTTTTTGCCTTCTGACCACACAATTTTACTCAGCTTATGGGGATCTCATACTGCAGGGGTAGGGCATTGCAAGAACAGCATGCGTGGGAGGGCATGGCATGTCTGGGTATAGCAAGGAGGTCACTTCGTACTGCAGAGGTAGGGCAGGACATCACACGTATGGGAGGGCACAGCTGGGTTTGATAGGGATGGTACGAGAAATCATAAGCTGAATAAAAGTCTGGCAGCAGCAAGAATATACCTTAATAAAATCATCAGGGATGTAGCATTAATAATCAGAGAAGACATCCCAGTACTGAAGGGGTTCAAAGATACTTCAGTATACATGCACTGGTTGTGATGCATGTTGGATATCCATCAACACTATCACATTGCACGGATCCTAACAATTTCGTACTCATCACCGTAACTTGGCCTAATTTTTCGTTGTTTTCCAGTTGTCACATAACGAGGCATAGAATGGCAATGCACTGGCTCAAAATCTTTTGCACAGTGTTTGTGACTAGCATCATGTTTTAAGACTATTACAACTCGTAATCCAGGCTGCAAAGGTTAACATTTTAGGCCAAGTTAGTGTTCTGAGTGTAATCTCAGGAAACAAAAAAATCTTTAAAGATATGTAACTCAAGGCCATATTACCATAACCAAAAATGTGAAGGTTGGTACAAGCTATCTATATCTACCTATTGCCAGATCCATTAATCCTGTAGAGGTACGAATTGCCTCCCTGTCCCCTGCCATTTTGCTGCCCTCCCTCCAACTTACACCCCCTCATAATCCTCCCCACTGCACCCGTCCATCTCATTCTCGGTCTCCTCCCTCTCCCCTCCACCTCAATCACATACACAGTCTCCTACTCAACTTACACTCCCCTCACTCATACTCCTCTCCATCTCATCCTCAGCCATCCCCTGCCTCCCCCAGCCTCACTCACATACACTCTCCTAATTAGTTTGTCACTCTCCATCCCCCCAACTTACACCCTCGTCTTTCATATACCTCTCCATTCCATCCCTCCATCTTACTCACGTACACTCTTCTAGTTAATCTCCTACTCTCCACTCCATCCGTCAGTCTCCATCCGTCAGTCTCCATCCGTCAGTCTCCATCCGTCAGTCTCCCCCCGTCTCATCCCTCACCACCTCACACACACTACAGTATAGTCACTCCCACTCTCCATCCCCACCAACAAACACCTTACTCTCTCCTATACCTCTACTACATCCCTCCATCTCATCCTCGGTCTCCTCTTCCACCTTGCTCACACTCTCCTAGTTAAGTCTGACTCTCCATCATCCCTCCATATCCTGTCTCCCAATTCTAATTTTTGGAGCATAAGACAACAAATTACATGTATCTGAGGAGACTAAGATTTGGAATGCAGGCATAACATATCTACTAATAACAGATCTTCCTTAAAAAAACACCTTCACTCCAGTGATAATGTATATGGCCACAAGTTACATATTTTACAAGTTATGAAGTAACATTTCTCGCCTTTNCAAGTTACGAAGTAACATTTCTCGCCTTGAAGACTTTCCAAAAAAAAAAAAAATAGGAAAAAAAAGGTTACCTTACACTCTTATGAACAAATTCCTACAGTTTACACCACTGATTTATTTCCTAATCATGTAATAAACACAAAGCGAGATGGGCTGAAGTTTAAATTTATTGCTCATGGTCTGGTGCAAGTAGGCAACTAATCAAATATGTACTGTATAAAATTATGCTGTTACAAGCCTACCCAGCCATTTCTTATCCATACAACTGGTCGTTAAGTTCAACATGACAGATGAACACTGCAGCAGCTAGTTTTGGGGGAATGTTGTTCCCAGAACAATTTACATTAAAGAATATTTTTTCATGGACGGAAGAAGGAACCAAATGTTAGAAACCCTCAAAAAAATTTCCCTCCGACAAAAAATAAAAAGCTAAGAGCCAAATTCAAGATCCGTTAATTTAGAGATGCCTGCGCACAAAGCGTTTAAAAGATTGGAGGGTCATAGGCAGTAGGAAATAAAGAGGAGGGCAATTCCAGAGTTTACCTGTTGCAGGCATGAAGGATAGGGAGTAATGGTTAACTCTTTCATTAGAGAGTTGGACAGAAAAAGGATGAGAGTTTGCTGCTAGACGGGTGCTACGCACCCTCTGTAGTGGTGGAGAGATGCAGACAGTTCAGAGGAGCAGTGACCATCGACATAAATGAGATAAACATGCACCAGTTGTAGTCAACAGGGAATAAAAACTGGCACACTGCATCACTATATGCCACTAAGCAAAATGTCGAAACATTTCAAATAATTTTTTGTCTGCATCAGGAGTATTAATATTATTATTAGTTTTTAAGCTGCAGGTCTCTGGTTACATATTTAGTATTTTGATTGAGTTGCAAAAATACTTCCCTCGCTGTCAAAACGACTGACTTACGATTTTACAAAGCTCAAGTAATATTACTACCTCCAAATACCTGAAATTGTACGACTGCCTTGTCAAAGTCAAGCTGTTTTTCGTCCTACATAAGTCTTAAAGGTGAGAAATTGTGTACTGCATTAGATGAAAAATTAAAACATTTATATACAACAATGATTTTATTGGAGTAAAGAAAATATTTTATGGTCAGCACATATAAATATACAAGTAATGGATGTGGGATCATTAGGGCCGCAGTATCCAAAATCTACGAGTGAGGAACTGCTGGATGCCCAGATGTTCCCACATCCACAAACACAGACAGTGCATATACAGATATCCTCGTTTAGCCACAGGTATGGTCTAAACTAACAGTATCTCTCCATACAACTGGTAATGAAATTTTTTAACCCTGATTAAGTAATAGGAACACTTTTCAACTGACAGAACTGGGCCAAAAATAACTGGGGGTGAGGGGGGGTTGCATTGTTTGATGATCCTTAGTTATGAGGTGCAAATTAGTCTCCTTGGTTACTTTTAGTTTCATATCGCTTACCAAGGCTCCAACATGCATGCATGCGTCAGCCTTCGTCACCTAATGTCTACTCTCCATGCAACTCGATCTCTGGCAGTCTCCCTGTTCAGTCCCATATCCCTGAGGTCTCATTCTATGACTTCATCCCAGGTCTTCTATTAGTCTGCCTCTCACAGTTCTACCCTCATCATTCACACGTCACACCCTCCACACCCAACTGCCATTCTCCATCCTCTCCACATGCCCAAACCATCTTAATCTCCCCCTCCTCATCACAGCACCACTGCAGTCCCATCCTTCTTTTCAACTCTCCAATCACAATCCCAACTCCCCCACTCCAAGGCCTGTCATTGAAGGATTCACTACACACAAATCTAATCATTTCTCTGTGTTTGAGCATAGGAATATCTTCTTCCTTCACTACCCACGTCTCACCACCATACAGCATTACACCCCTAACGCATGCCACATACAAAGATCCCTTAGCAATTAACACTGAGGGAAAGCCCTTTCAATGTCAGGAGAAGAAACGGTTCTTTGAACTTCCTCCAGCTGCTCCTTACCCTGGTCACAGTTAACTCCAGCCACTCATTACCCTAGTCGCAGAGTTAACTCCAGCCCCATTTCCAGCACATAACATGTCCCTCAAATACCAAACCTCCACACTCAAAAGACTCGCCAGCAAGATCAATCTTTTCATGCCTGACAATCTCTGCATGCTTTCTGACACCACACACACACACCCAGTTAGCGTATCACTGCATCTCTTATGCACCCACTTAACACAAATACTTCACAAGATAGTTACATCTCATACCCTTGTGGCAAATCACAGATGGACACTCACTCTCCACTTTGACAGTACCCCTAGCTATCAGTTCTGTTTACTAGTTACATTAATCTTCCAGTCTGACTACACACTGCCACCATCTGAGAAAAAAGGAAAATAATAGGGATCTGAGATTTGAAAACATGCTATACTGACGAAACTTTATAAACAATGGAGAGAGTTTCCTTCATGAGGTGGCACAGTCTCCTTGCTTACTAGTCATAACAATGCGGTATGGCATTATGACTAGCACAGGAGACTGTAGCTTTCATGTCTCCTTGCTTATTATTCACTTGTACTGCTGCCTACTTCTTCCTTCATATCTATCATTCTGTTTGTCTCCCCCCTTCTCTCTTCCTGCTTCTCCTTTTCCTTCCTGTCACTTATTTCTCTTCTTTCCACTTCAGGTAGTTCTACACAGCGACAAGCCTAGCGATTTCTTGCAGCCCAGGAAATAATTTACAGTGCTGAGTGGTAACCATATAACCAGATAGCGGGGTAGTGTGGAGCGTGCTAGTGCCCGTGTTAACTGGGTGGGGAGATGCAAATGCAGAATCCATCCATGAACCTAACCTCCACACTTTTCCCTGCACATCACTGTTGCAGGGTGCTGTCAGCTGCAAGGGAACATCGGTTGACTGCTTGGGGTGGCCCTGCAAGGGTCTGTTGCCTGCCTGTTGTCTGCTTGGCCAGACTGACGGGTTGATCAACAAAACTAGTCCTTCAATTCACAATCCCATAAAACAAAACACCCCTCAGTTCCCTCCCTATCCTCCCTAAGGATAATGGTGGACTACAGAAATTTCTTCGTTACTAATCATATTAACCCACTTCATAGGCACTGGAGAGGGTTGCCTTCATGAGTCTACCTGGTTACTAGTCATACCTCCCAATACTCCCAAAGGATAATGGTGGACTACAGGTGAAGGGCAAATTGGGGGAGGCGGTGGCTCAATCGGTAGAGAGGTGGTATGCAGTCCTACCAAACCCAGGTTCAAATCCCCAATGGGGCAGGGAACAGTTTAAGGATTTGAATTTCATAAAATCAGACTTTACTGATCTACCAGAAGACCCGCTGACATGTGAAAATACCTCTTCTAATACCAATACAGAAGTCCTGTATGAGACAGCCCTAGCTTGTGTTCGATATGGACGGTGGGTGTTAGTGCCCAAGTGGTGACATGAAGTGTATGGTATGTAGGACGACTACTGGCCCTTGGAAGCAGGCTGTGAAGCCTATGCCCAAAATCGGGGGGAAAAATAAATCAACCTACAGATCATCATGTTCATGCTCAGGTAAGCCTGGAGACAAAATTCAGCACTTCATGACTAGCATATAAACAAGCCTGGGGACAAAAGTGAACTACCTGGGGGGGGGGGGTAAATCAGAACTTTCTGTTTATACAACTACTGTTCTTTCACTAACTTTCCATAGCACTTCTTTGTGACTAGCACATAAACGAGACCTTTCTGTATACACAGCTACAGTTCTTTCACTTTAACTTGGCCAATAGTTATCCTTTAGCAGCTTATTTTGATTAGTTCAGTAGAAAAAATAAGGCAGCAATGGCTTTACATCCAGCACTTTTTTTGTGACTAGTTTTAATCTACTGCCATAGCTAAATGCTGAAGATTCAAAGACAGTAATTTTGGGCCAAAGTTAAACCCTTCCCCCATCACTTCTTCGTGACGAACATGGTAATTTTAGGCCAAGTTAAGGCAAAAGGAGAGATGCAGTTTTAACATTACCAAACTTCATGCAACGTCAGGCATTTTTCTTTACACAGCTGGGTTGATCTTCCTGTCTTGATACCATCTTCAACCATCTTGTTAGTAGTCAACTTGCCTCCTGAAATATATAAAAAGACATTAGCTGATTCGTTTTCATCTGATGGAACTGAACCACCCCCAAAACTGAAATACTAAGTTGTGGTTACTGGGGATAGAGACATCCAAACACACAGGACCGGCAGGCACCACCCAAACCCACTAAATCCACCAGGCACCTAAACACACACAGTCTAAACACACACTAACACATACCTAACATTCAAACACCAGTCAACTGGATCACGTCAACAATCATAAGTTTCAGTTCCATACCTAAACAAAAAGAGACTATCTTCATGGGCCTACGGCAAAACTGTTGCAACCAGTTTTTAAGTTTCTCTTCGAAACTCACAGAATGAAATTGTTTAATTACAATATCTCCTTATGGCCAAATTTGAAAATTGCTAAATAATCGGCTGACAACTGCTGACATTTCAAATAAACTCAGATTTTTCACGCTGAGCAACTTTGAACTTCATAAGTCGCTTAAATGCCTCCCTATAGCTAAAATTGAAAATCACCGAATAGACAGCTGTTGTGTCAATTGAGGTGACAG
>JAGKTI010037028.1:0-10974 GCA_018397915.1 Birgus latro
CAAAATAACATATAGATATTCCCTGTAAAGGATTAGTAAGCTTGGTTACATAATATAGTTAAAGAATATACCTCTCTTTTTCACATATCCAACATACTTGACACAAAGAAACCTAAAGGACCTAGCAACTGTTTAGTCACCTACATTTTAGATATGGTTTAACACATACCCTAAAACTTTTGTCCAATTCCTCACTGGTACATATTAGTCCAAGCAGGTTTAGCTGAATATCCCGAAAGGTGGATATCGTAGTTCCCGGAAAGGACTTGTCATGTCAAATCCTGGCTCTATATTTAGTTCTGCAGCCATTTAACTGGTGGCTTTTTTCTGTCTTTCATCTACAGGCCTCTTACTTTAATTTACAGTGGTTGCTTTTGGCGATAGTGTTGTCTTATTCTACCAGTGACCTACGAGGAATATGCTGAAAAAGAACGAAAAACTCCGCCTAGTTCAATAATTGAAATACTACGGTAAGACTAGAACAAAAATGACATTGAGACTGACGGGGTTAGACGGCTTTTTTTTTTTTTATAAATAATTAGCGCCACCTTCAGTAAGATTCAGCTTAGTCGTGATATTTCAAAGTGGAGAGATTACATTCATCCTTCATTATCCCGCTCAGCATGGGAGAGCCTCCCTTATCTGAATTATATCGTAAGTGGACGGCAAGAATTAGAAGTCCGTGATCAGAATTAAGAGATTCATTAAATAAGCCAGCTAAACGTAACGTTCAGCTTAGGAGAGCCTATCCTTGTCTTGTCAATAGTCCTTCATATCATACTACTCTACCCATCCCTGGATTCGGCCTAACTACTTCACTGGGATGGCTCATTTTTCATTTTATTCTTTCTGCCTTTCTGTTATTATTATTATTATTATTATTATTATTATTATTATTATTATTATTATTACAACATAAAATTGATTTTCGAACCGGAGAAGTTTGATGTAGCCATCATTAACTCCTTCAGTACAGATCTCACCTGAGATGAATAAAATTGTCTGAAGGTAGCAGGAGTACCTGTGTGCTGCATAAAGACATTCCTGTAGGGGTGGTGTAAAAAAAAAATCACACTAATATTTCCGATGTTTGTGTGAGAGAGAGAGCGAGCTTGACTGGCAGTTCTTCTCAGAACAATATCTTGATGTGATTTGCATCGGAAAAAGAATCACTTTACATTGACCTAAGCCTTTTTCGACCGACGGCCTCATTTGTTTTGTAGTCTTTCTATCCCCTGACGAGTTTATTGAATTTAGGATATTTTTTTTTCTCTGAATTGGATAGATACATACGGGTATAGCCATAGTTAAGACATTCACTACTACAGTTAAAGGAAATTACGTAATAAAATCATCCGGTGGTAGCTTGAATAAAGTGGGGAAAAAATGATCACAGTGAAGGGGCTGGAACGTGGAGAAGAGAAATCAACTCGAATTTTTTGTGTCGCCAAAGAGACAGTCTGAATGGGCCGACTGGTGTATCGAAAAGCAATAAATTAGCTTTATCACTCTCTTATCTCCCATTGATCTTAACACGCCCCCATTCCTCCAGTCCCACAAGCACCTTATTTTCATCCCAGTCCAACTACTCTGGCTCCCTAATACTTCCATATTCTTATATTATCCTCAGGCCCCCATGAGTCACTTTCTCACCTCACCCTGATTTTGACGTTCCTCCACGCCCTCACAGTCTCACAAACACCTTATTCTCCCTCCACTCCCGCACACTCTGCCTTATACTTCCTTTATTTCGTTTGTTACTCTCAGACTCCTATGATGCATTCTTTGATCTCGTACTCTATTATCTTTCATTGATTTTAACACTCCCCAGACAGTCTCAGAAACACTTTATTTTATTTCCATCCCTACCCTGCACGACCCCTCTGTGATCCTTTCGCTTCCATCCCTTCCTGTTTCACTCGGAGCCTCTTATGATTCCCTCCCAGCTGGATAAAATAGTCTGACGTTAGGTTTAGAAAAAATAATAGAGTTTCCAAGAGGATTATAGAGTCAGTGATACCAACTTTATTACTCTCAGCCTCCTGGTCTCTCTCAGCTGAATATAATCGTTTGGCTTTACGTGGAATAAAACACTGGAGTTGCCCCGATCATGAGAGGGTTGTAAATTTGTTGTCTTTCACAGCCTCTTCGGTTTATATCATCTTCAGGTCGACCTATATTTACCTTCAGCCACTGTTAGACGATCTTATTTTGCATACGAAACATCACTGGCACTGTAAGGATTAGAAAAAAGGTCATTTAATTAGTACACGACGATGACGTCATATTATCTTGCTACATGTTATGGGATACATCTCGTCTTTAAAAAAATAACAAAAGCAAGTCCACATACACGGGCGCTAGGAAAAAAATCGCTCTAATTACACACGGGAACACCCCAACCCTTTCAGAAAGTAAGAAATCCTCACTATTTTATTCGCGCTACCACCCAACGATTTCATTAAGCTTTGGCATTGCATTCATTAAGCCTTTCACTACAAGAGGTCAACAATGAACCAATTAAATTCACCTGGATGTAGCAAGAATTAAGTAAGAAAAGACGTCACCATCGTAAAGGCACAAGGACACGAGAGCAACGTGAAGGAAGGCGTTTCTCCTCGCGACGACATCCGTAAGGGCTTCGTCAGGTATAAATTGAGATCTGCACCGATTTGTTTTCCATTTTTGCTCACCATCAGAGGACGTGGATCATTTGGGGGACGAAAAATGGACCGACCCAACGTGTAATCTTACCGGGGGTCTTAAAACTCGGGGAACCAATCTGATATTAATGTCTGTGTGTATTTTGTTTGATGTTGCAACTGTGGTTCGTAGTTAGCAGTTTAGGGTGTTATTTTGCAGACAGAGAGAAAAGTGTTTAATATAAGTTTTTATGTATGTTATGAACAGCCGATTCATCAGTAAAAGGCATATATAACTTCTTTTTCACAGCGTCTTACATTCTAGGCATCTTCTTCACCAGTTCTTGCTTCAAAATACCTCCAGTGACCTTTTAGTATGACTGCATCTTCATGATTTTATTCTTGCTATCGCCAGAAAAGTGTATTCAGCTTAGGAAGGGCCTCTCCTGCTCAGAAATTTCACTGATAACATTTCCACAGGAGTAAATAGAATACATTATGACTAGCCATTGTATGTTTTCCTCGAGTAACGTCAAATTCTTAAGAAACAGTGATAGATTGTGTGCCGCTTTGTTGGCAACACTTAGAAATTTGTCATCATATTATTATTTTCACTCATTCTCCTAGCCTGCATTTGAGTATGTCCTGATATTTGTGTGAATATTAACATCAGCCCGAACTGTGTTTTTTTGGGGAAAACAGAATGAGTAGTCAAGAGATGGAAAGACAGGCCAATGGATAAAGGAATAACTACCTTGTAAAGTGATTAGGTTAGTGCCACAGAAAAATCCAGATCCATGTAGGTCCTAATATGACTGTGAACTCTGCCTGTTGCGCGTTGTGGGTTTGAAGAAGAAAAAAAAAGGGGGGAGAGGGAGCACTTAGATAATTAATTCTTCAGTCTTCTGGTAGTTGTGAGAACTGACCTTGAAATAATACGTTCGTAGGCCGATATACTTCTGTAAACAGCTATGCATGATACAACGTGTGAGTGGACGGACAGACTTATAGACAGACACGAATTGTATAATTGTATCGATATCACAGTGTTGCTTAAAGTGGGAGAATTATACCCACACTTGCAAAAGTTGTTTTCTGGGGAGATAAAACAGTTGTGGTTGCTGTACTCTTATATGCTCATTATTATTATTTTTATTATTATTATTTTTGTGGGGGTATTATTCTTCCTAACACTTTGTTTTGTTTTCACCTAGACAAGAATTGGTTTATATTCACTCTCTGTGGTGAGAACCGTTTTTAATTATCATCATACCCTTCTTATGTCGAGTCCTTCCTGAATAGCGTACCACTGGTGACCTCTAACCCGTGTTCGCCTATATTCTTGTCAGTCAAGGGAGCTCCCTAGCAGCTCCTTCTTACCGGTTTATGTCCTCAAATGCCAAGTTGCAATTCACTCTTATCTTAACTGTGCATTCTGTGTCGCTATGAGATTTAGAAAAGTTTCAGGGGTTAATAATGTGTAACAAGTATAACGAATTATTAAACAAGCTCTCTATGATGACGAGAATACGACCCTTTGTCCTTCCGTTTCATTTGTCTTTGACCATTCCCGCTAATTATGGCTCCCTTGTAAGTGTAATATATGACCGGGAAGGGGAAATTAGGGTGATCTTGATGATATATAACACAGCGCATGCTAGGGTGAATCTGTGTGCCTCTGTGTAGTGTTATCATTATGTAATCTGAAAACACTCCTTGTGAGCCCGGGTAATGGCGATAATGACACTCGGATGACGTAAATGGCTACACTAATGACCTTGATGATGACCCTGATGAGTGACTTGCCTGATGAAAAACTACGGGTAGGGAAATAATGTTTGTTGCATAAGAAACGTAGGCCATTGTTGTAGCTTAATGTAGAATATCAGAGTACATGTATGGTGGTATATGAACATCTGAACGGCGGTTTATATGTACAGATACCTTTTTTTTGTGTCTGGCTACTTAGATTTAACTTTTAAATATTTTTGCTGTATAACTAGTCATTCCAATACTAGACTGTGAACTGTAATTAACCATTGCTTAGGTATGCAAGGATGTTTCCTTGTGAATGCCTATTCGTTCGTCTAAGGGAGACAAACTTATTCCTCCCGCATCACACATAGCATTTGATTATGTTTACAAGTGAATAATCCCGGATAAATTACATAATCATAATATGTAACCCAGTTTTTAGATGCTGGAGCACCTCAGAGAACACCCTTGTCCATCAATCACTTTTTTTTTTTTTTAACACGAGTTCATTCTCTCAGGCAGATTTTAGAGAAGCTCCTTATCAGGGCCCTAATAGCCCGCATCTGTCTAACATTTCTGCACTTGTTTCAGTACATGAGGCATTCCGGGAACTCCATTAGTTTTGGTTGACTCCGTTATAGGTAGTCAGGTGGTTACAGAGGTGGTTTGTTGTGTGGAAGTACCCGAGTTCGATCCCAGGCTGGAGCGTAGTAGTACAGCATGATGAATGACTATCGTGAAAACAAACGACTGATCTTTCACAGGACCCAGCCCACCGGCATGTCATAAACTCATCCCCATTAATACCATCACACCAGTCCTAAATTGCACAACTCTAGCATGTATGCAGTATGGTCAGTGGACATTAGCTTCGAAGTAGTGATATGTGAAGGCGTGTGACATCTAGCATAACTGCTGGGTCTCCGAGAACGGGCTGTCAAGTTTATACCCAGAGTTGGACACAATAAAAAGCAAAGTAGACTTAATAAATTGATGGGCGGCTTCACCCTTTTGGATCCAAAGAGCACCAGCTCACCGACGCTTTCCCTCTGTACGATTATGCCAGTCTGAAAAAAAGAAAAGGCAAGCAGATCTGACACAGTCTAATGCTCTGAGACGCTTAGTCACACTACAGACAATATGTCGAGACTCAGAATGACCATCAGAGTTGTCCAGTTTCTCCATCTCCAGGAGGGCCAAGTAAAAGCAGCAGTGAGGGGAAGGATGTAACGCCAGACACAAAATGGCCGCCGGGATTGTCCAGTTTCTCATTTCACAACTGAACGAAGTAGATGTAGCACTGAGGGAGGGGTATAGGTAGCACTGAGGGAGGGGTATAGGTAACACTGAAGGAGGGGTATAGGTAACACTGAGGGAAGGATGTAGGTAGCACTGAGGGAGGGATATAGGTAATACTGAGGGAGGGGTATAGGTAGCACTGAGGGAGGGGTATAGGTAGCACTGAGGGAGGGGTATAGGTAGCACTAAGGGAGGGGCATAGATAACACTGAGGGAAGGATGTAGGTAGCACTGAGGAAGGGGTATAGGTAGCACTGAGGAAGGGGTATAGGTAGCACTGAGGGAGGGGTATAGGTAGCACTGAGGAAAGTGTAGCACTGGGAGGGTAATAGTTAGCATTGAGAGGAGGAGTATAGCTGTCTAGCATTTCCGTCTACAGAAGGAACAAGAAGACACAACTGCGAAGGGGAACGGGCAATTCCAAACACTAAATGGCCGCCGGGGTTGTCCTGTCTCTCATTATACTCGTATAACAGATAAGAGTAGATGCAGCGACAGTAGCGTTAACGGGGAGGGGAGTATAGTGCCAGCCGGAGTATCTACCGGAATTATCTATGTCTAATCTCTCCATCTACTTCAGGGACAAGAAGACACAACAGCTAGGGAAGAAGAGGTCAATCCAGACACAAAATGGCCGCCGGGGTTGTCGAGTTTCTCCATCTAGAACAGGGCCAACAAAGTACAAACATGGAGCGGCTTCACTTAGGGCCAAGCGGGGTGGAGTTGGGGTAATCGGCTTACTGTAGGCATTATCCGCTAGCATGTGTTGTAGTTGCTGATGGAGCCGACCGGGGGATAGGGGCTGGATAGATTGATGCGGATGCGGAATGGTTGGGATGGAATAGCGGGGGGGGGGGGGCGGGTTGGGGGGGAGGGGGGGGGGTTATGAGAAAAGGGGGGGGGGGGAGTTTTGGTGGGGGTGGTGGGGGGGGGGGGGGGGGTCTGGTTGGTGTGGAAGTGGGTGGATTGATATGAAACGAGGGTGATGGAATTTAGGTTGAGGTCATAGTGGGTGGATTGATGGTTGTGATGTAGTGTGGGATAAGGTAAAGTGAGGTAGACTGGTGGATAGATGGTGGATGAGGAGTTGTGGTGAAGGAGTGTGGAGTTGAGTTAGAAGTGGATGGACTAATGGAATGAAGTAAGGGTAATGGAGTGTGAGATTGAGGTGGAGGTGGGTGGTGTGTTGGATGGATGGCAGTGATGGAAAATTGGGATAGATGTAGAAGTGGATGGATTGGTGGGAATAATGGAGTGTCAGCACTGAGTGTGGGACTGATATGGAGGTGGATGGAGTAATATATGTATGGTGGTGATGGAGGGGGGGGGAAGTAGAGGTAGCAATGGATGGATTGATGAGATTGTAATGGAGTGAGGGTACTGGGATGTGGGACTTAGGTGGAGGTGGATAGATTGATAGCTATATACTCGTAGTGGTGATAGAAAGTGGGGCTGATACAGAAGTAAGTTAGACATGGAATAATAGATGAGTGGATCTGGAACGGTATACATGAGGAATGGGGTTGAGTTAGAAGTAGATGGATTGATGGATAGATACATAATGTAGCTTGAATGGTTGTGATTGAGAAGGGAGTTGAGGGGTAAGTGACAGAAATTGGATGTAGGATGGCACTGGTTGTGGTGGAGGCTGGTGGATAGGATAAAAATGGATAGTCTGACGGATGAGATAGAACTGGATTTATTCGTGACGACATTGAAGACTCTTATTTGTAACAGAAGTGAGTATACTGATATGTAGAAGGGAAAAATAATAATTCTGTATTTGTTGATGGACGAATATGTGGTAAAAGTAGAAGATGGTGAAAAAGGGCGAGGGTTGAGATTGAAATGGACAGCTAGAGCGATAGATGAGGAAAGGGAGGTAGTATATGTAGTATAAGTGGTAATGGAAGATGAGTGCTAAGGCTGAAATTACCGGATGAGTGGTAGATGCGTTTGCGAAAGCGATAGCATCGGTGGTTTTAGGGAGTGGGAGTTGTGGCAAAAGGGGATAGAATATGGGACAGATGGAATGGAAAGGGGACAGTACCTGTGGATATGGATGTGGATGTTGGGAAAGTAAAATGTAGGTTGATGGATAGATGGTGAAACAATGTTGCATAGGTAACAGTGGTGGTGGAGACACGTAAAGACAGAAATATGATAGATTGATGGAAGGAGAGAGAGAGAGAGAGAGAGAGAGAGAGAGAGAGAGAGAGAGAGAGAGAGAGAGAGAGAGACTGATGTAGAACAGGTGGGACGTGAATAGGCTTACATTCAGATCCTACTACTGCAGGCTTTGGTGATGGCAGAGAGTTTATGCTGTAGTATAGGTAGATAAATGATCGATCGACAGCAGGTGGAGAGGTAGATGGGTCATGAGTAGGGGGAGGATAGACTATTTAGATTCTTATATAGGTTCAACTGACAGTGAAGTGCTAACACAGAGTCACTGTTGAGGACGCTTTAGGCAGCTTGGAGAACTCTGGATGACGAGAAAGGTATAATCTAGGTAGCCTGAGGGACGGAAAGACTAATGAATAACAGAGACACAAGTAGAGTAAGTAAAACGATGACTAATGTTTGCCGTACGTTGCCTGCGAGGTAGGTTGATTGATGAACAGATGAGTAATAGAAACACAACATACAAATTAGGGCATTAAAATATTCCCTTTGTTGCTTGTGGAGCAAAAACATTGAACTGATGAATAACAAAGTCGGTGACTAAGAGATGTATTTTTGTCATTTAAGGAAGCCCCCTAACACCTCTTCCTAAGCGATTTATTTGGCTGACTACACCTCACTGTCCTCTTGTGTCTTATGTAAACCCTTCCAGTTTCGCGATACTCTGTTTAAATAACGTAAGAATGGGTATTAACCAGCCATATACATAAATAAATCGCTTAGGAGAAGGTGTTAAAGCACTTCCTTACGCGACGAGAATGCGGTGAATTAAAGCAGATACACCGTAAGTACTTTGTGTGATAAGAAGACTGGTGAATAACAGAAGGACAAACACACCAGTTGAGACGATGAATTAGATATAACTTACGTCGCGCGTCTGCTAAACGGAATGATGAAGTGAATTCAAGAGACACAAAGAAACACGATGGATGGTTGTATGTCAGAGGGAGAAAGCATCGTTGTTTCCAGCACCGTGAGGTCAAATTTTATTCACTCCTCAAACTGATCAAATCGTTTGGGGGTAGGCTTAACCAGAACAGAATACGTAATTTATAATAGCGCTTTTACTCTAACCCGTCAAAGATCTTTAACCTCTTTCTGCTCAGTTAACGATCATTCCTAGCTCATAACTAAAGCAACTCAAATTGCATGCAACCACGAACCATATTCTTGTATTCCAGATGTCAGTGGTCCAGTTTTGTTAGATGTAAAAAAAAAAAACTCAATTTGGATAGCTGAGTTTTACAATGTGACGTCGAACAGCCGCTGTTAATTTGGATAACATCGTCCGGGTGTGGCCAGAATATAATAACTGAATATTGAGTTGGATGGAAGAGTGCTAGAAAGGTCGAGAGAGAGATTTCTTTTTTTAACAGGTATTTTGTAACAGGTTATATATTTTATATAAACCCCATCGTCGGGGCAGCTTCAGTATTTTAATGTAGCTAACAGCAGACGATTGTTCAGCGGATATTGAGCCGTAGGTGCCTGAGAGTGTTCATGCTGGTGCCATTAGTCCTTTCATGGTAGGGAGAACCGAAGCATTTTTTTTTCCAGTTATTGCCGGACGATTTCATTTAGCTGAACGTGTCACAGGAGCTTGGCAGGCTACCGTACTTGAGGTGGTATTTTTAAATGATGGATATATCAGTAGATGTGATGGACTACCCCGGTGGTATATTGTAAATGAAGGGAAAATTATGAGTTAGGTAGGGTCGGTAATAATAGTCAATTACATGGATTTATTCAGCGCTAGGGGAAGGGAGAGGTTGAGGGGTGTGATCAAAGAGTTATTGAAGGGGGGGGGAGCAGGTCTTGAGGGGAAGGAGGAAGGGGAGAGGGGAAGAAGGAAAGCGAGGAGGGGTGAATGAAGGAGAAAAACAAGGAGGGGAGAGGAAAAGAGGAAACGGGGGAAGGAAAAAAGGTAAGAAGAGAGAAGGTGGAGTAGGAAGGGGAGGGAGGAAAGAGATCGTATCCATTCCTTTAACACCAAAAGGTTCCCGAAAAATTAAATGAAATCGTCTGGTAGCCACAAGAATTTACTACGTGATCATAACGAAGGAGTAAGCGATGGATAAGGGGTAGAGGAGTAACCAAAGGACAGACGGATAATCAGACGGGCAAAAAAGACGGGCAGGCAGGAAGATACACGGAAGGATGGATGGCCTGTGATGCCTAGATGAGAAGGGGAATATGATCCAATGACAGAAATAATCACTAACAGACTGGGAGGCAGAAGAGTGAGCAGAAAGACTGGTAGAATTGTGATGGCTTGGTTGAGTGATGGCAGAAGATGACAGACATACCGGCAGACAGACAGACAGACAGACAGACAGATAGACATGCAGGCAGGCAGGCAGGCAGGCAGGCAGGCAGGCAAGCAGGCAGACGAGTCAGTAGAGTAGCTGGCAGAAGACACACAGGGTGATTAAGTATAAGTGAGAATAGTGGAAGGGTAATGAACATAAGGGACAGAACTGGACAGCTAGACCGAAAGACAGACATAGAAGTGTTGGATAGGTTTTATGTGGGCAGAGTTGGATAGACAGGCAGACAGACAAATAAGTGGGCAGAATGGCCAAAGGAGAAATATGATGGTGAATTGGTTAAGTAATAGCAAAGATGAATGGAAACAAAAGACACACAGAAAAACAGAAATACAAAAAGAACGATGCTATAGTGGCAGCAGAGTGAAAGAATTAATTGAAAATGGCCAAAGATAATCAGATATCTTGACAGACAGATGAAGGGATAACAAGGACAGGATGGTGAAAGGTGAGAGAGAGACAGCTGACAAATATCCATCCACAGACAGACAGACACAGAAATATAGAAAGATAGGGCTGTGAGAGCAGAATGAGCACTAAAGAAAAAAAAATCTTCTGACAGCCCGATAACCAGGCAGACAAAAAAAGGCGATAGCTGAGTTGGAGCAAGAGATGAATGTAACAAAAGACAGACTGACAAACAGATAGACAGGTAGGTAGATAGGGAGAAAGACAGGACGGTTCTACGTAAAGCTAAAAGGTGGACGAACATACAGAGAGAGAGAGAGAGAGAGAGAGAGAGAGAGAGAGAGAGAGAGAGAGAGAGA
>JAGKTI010037030.1:0-10972 GCA_018397915.1 Birgus latro
TGAAACAATCATAGCATTCAATCAGCACTAAACGAATCTGTTGCGACAACTAAATAGTGCTGAACCCTGCACTCCGTCAGGGCCTAAGTAAACAGTAAAACTGAGCAGTTCTATCAGTGTCACTAATAAGCAGCTGTAAAAGTAGACTGACTATCACTCATAAATGATCTCATAACCATTTCAGTTTCTTTGGGCTTATAGCATTAACAGCTGGGGAATTTTCAATATGAAATGACTTTTTTTTTTCTTTTTACCCCCAAGTCTACAATAACCATTTCAGTTTCGTCTGACAGTAAATTCGTGTGATCAGTAATTACATATGACAGTTCTAATAATGGAATTGTATTAAAGAGAATATAAGAACCATTCCATATAGATAAATTCAATTGTCAGAGGGATATTTTATTAACAGATTTCTTGGCACCATGGCTATGGCACCTCACTTTCGATCACGTTCTATGAGTCGAGTCCATAACTGCTTACCTCTTAAGTCGAAGCCTTTGTGTTAACATTTCACCGAGCTCATTTCCTGCATAATGATTCACACATATTCTCATTCATTTATAATGGCGTTACTAACTAATTTGCAGATGACCGTAAACAATGATATGACAACTGGGGTCGAAAGTGAATCAATAATTACTATTGCAGACCATTCAACGCGACAGGATTTGTGGTACTCAGGGGTACTAATATCCTACAGATCCACTTACATCTCATTTATTCACTTATTCCCATTCGTATCCAACCCTAGTGATCCGATACTTTTCAAGGCAATGTGCTATTTACTGAGGAGATAAACAAAAAGGAACATTCAGAAAGTGCAATACCCGCGCACCCCCTGATTGATCTTACGGCCAAACATTTGATTTGGCTCTGTGACACGGACCTTCGCCAGTGTGTTTCAAAATCAAAACCTTTTATCCTTCCTTTACCCTAAACCTATTCATAAATCAAACATAAAAAAAAATGTTAAACTTGCCACGTTACTTAACCTCTCCCAGTGACAGTGACATCTGGTTTACTGGTTTCAGAAATTTACACTTATTCTCGTCTTACCTTGAAGCCTTCCTAATAAAAGCTGTATAGGTTGACTTTGACATGTGACCTTGATCTTAGATATTTTCTTTTCAGAAACTACAGATCTGAGTGTTGACTGGCCCTCCAGACTTCCATCAAGTTTAGGCCAAATCAGATCAAAAGCCCTTCAGATGTTTTGTTCACTTTCAGATACGCGGGTCGAACTTTGCATTACTGCTCTATAAAATGATTCACTTCGTTCTTGCCTTAGGTTTTTTTTTTATCCATTTAGGAGTCGGGCGAAGAATCATTGCGAGTTACCACTCTTGAGACACTCTGCACCCTACCCCTGACAATTCCTCTGTAGTCCTACGGACTCTCGGCACTGTCTCGGGACTCCTCGCGCACTCCTGATGTTTTTGACATGTTCAAAATTTTTCGAGAACCGCTACGAATTTTTAAAACTCCTAGCACGTACGTACCTAAGGCGTTCATGACTACTCTTAACACCTCACAGCTACCCTCAGCACCTCACAGCTACCCTCAGTGGATTCTTGTATAAAAAAAAAACTGCGAGTTGCTAAGAATCGTTAAACAACTAAGAGTAGCTAGGAATAGCTAGGAGTTGGTAAGAGTAGCAAGGAGTCTTTCATGAGTATATAGGGGTTTCACAGGAGTGCTCAAAAGTTTTGTTTCGTTTCATCCACGAGTTACGAAAAGTAGCTAAAAGGTATCTATGAGTTGCTACGAATATGCCAAGAGCATGGTGAAAGTGCGGTAGGAGTCACTGCAAGTTTGCTGGGAGTCGGTGACCATTGTGGGGCAGGCCAGGACATCCTTCAGGTACTCTGCAATGATGGCTTCGCTGGTCTCGGGAATGATAAGTGAGATGGTACTATGCGCCACTTTGATGCCGTATGAAAGGGTTTTGTAGCTATCTCCAGTCGCCAGGTAGCGTAGAGTTATGGCCAACCTCAACCCAGGTGACAATTACTTCCTCCAGGTGTCCTGCTTCTCGATACGGGAACCAACCTTTTCCAGCAGTTCCGTGAACATGTTGTCATCTACTCGACGAAAATTCCCGAAGCTATGGGAGTCCTCTGATTTCAACTTTTCAATAAGTTTCTCACACTGGCCGTACAAGTTCCGGAAAGCAAACACTGTAGAGGAAATATTAAAAAATACCAACTCATGGAAAAAGGGGAATTAAAAAAAGACATGGATAAAAAGATGCCTAACTCAAGAATAATTGGGAACACTAAAGGAGCAGAAGGAAAAAGCAAAAACAAAAAACGAGGAAAGATCAGAGAAGGAGAAGAGTAATTTATTTTTACAGAGTAATTGGATTGCAGGTAGAAAAATGATACATAACCAGAAGGGAATTAAGAAAAAAAAAGGAAGGTAATAGACTTAGGCTACGGCAAGTATGTAAACAAGATTATTAAGTTGATGTACTCAGATGTAGATGGAAAAGTATCCAAAATATTAGAGATGAAAGACTATACCAAAGAAAAAGAACCACACATTATTTGCCTAACTGAAATAAAATTAACCGCAAGGATATCAAACGATGCCCTAAACTTAGAGGAATACAATACATGGAGAAGAGATAGGAATTTTTAGAAAAGGAGGAGGAATTATGATATTAAAAGAAAAATCTACAAGTCAAAGAAATGGAACTAGATATACCCTTACAAGCAGAACTGACTGCAGTGGAGATTACTACATCTGAAGGGAAATAAATTGTGGCAAATTCATACATGCCACCCAGAACAAACACTTGGGAAAGAGGCGAATATGAAGACCTGGTAGAGAATGCAAATCAAATTTTAAGAGCATTACTACATTGAATGGAAGAGAAATCTGAGAGAATTATATTAACTGGAGATTTCAGTACAAATATAAATTGGAATACTCTAGATGTAAGAAGCCTTGAAAGCTGTTGGGACCAAAACCCCCTGGACCATGTGTAGGAGTTTTTCCTAACACAACATGTAAAGGAAAACACCAGAAAATGAGGACTTGATGACCCATCAGTACTAGATCTTATATTTACTAGGCAAGAATTTGATATTGACAGTATAATGTATCACCCTCCATTCGGCAATAGCGACCATGCAGTATTACATTGCAACTTCAGGATTATATATGACATAATTAACAGTAATGAGAGTTACATAAAAAGCCTAAACTACAAAAAGGAATCTACCATGACCTTAGTAAAGAAGTACTTCTCAGAAATAGATTGGAAAAAGGAGCTTAGAGGACAAGATTTAAATGTTATATGTAGAAAATTCTGTGAACTTTATGAAATAGGAGTCCAAAATTACATCCCACTGCACGAAGAAGCAGAAAAGAATATAAAGAAATGGTTTAATACAGAATGTAAAAAATCAAAAGAAAAAAGAGACTTGTTATGGAATAGATACAGAAGACACAATAGTGAAAGGGCATATAACGACTTTAAACAGGCAAGAAACTATTACACAAGGATGAAGAGAGAAGCCGAAAGACAGTTTGAGGAAGACATTACAAATATAAAAAGTGATAAACCAAGGCTATTTTACAGCTACATCCGAAGCAAAACCAAAGTTAAAGATAAACTACAGTCCATTATGGACGAGGGGATCATCTATACACAAGAGAAAGATATTTGTGAAGTACTAAATAAAAATTTCCAGTCAGTTTTTACACAGGAAAATAAATTTGGGAAAGATGATATGGAACAAGCATGTGCACACATATTATCATATCTACAGTATCAGAAAAGGAAATATAGGAGGAGTTAAGTAAATTCGACACAGGAAAAGTAAATAGTTCTGACGATATTTCATGTTGGGTGCTACAAGAATGTACAAAAGAGTTAAGTAGACCAATATATTTAAAATTCAAGGAATCCTTGGATCTAGGTAAACTACCGGATACCGGATATTTGGAAGAAAGCAAACATTGTTCCCCATTTCAAGAAACGGAATAGACAAAATCCACTCAACTACAGACCAGTATCACAAACCAGTGTTGTAAGTACGATATTAGAAAAGCTAATACGAAAAGTTAGGGTAGACCATTTAGAAGAACACAGTATGATAACAGAAAGGCAGTTTGATTTCAGAAAGGGAAAATTGTGTGTTACTAACGTATTAAGCTACCATGACAGAGTTGCAGAAACATTACAGAAAAGAGAAGGATGGGTTGAGTATCTATCTAGATTTCAAGAAAGCATCTGATAGGGTATGTACCAAAGACTTCTATGGAAACTGTACCATCAAGGAGGAATCCAAGGCAACCTGCACTGTTGGATGCAAGATTTTCTCAGAAAAAGGGAAATGAGCTTAGTAGTAAGGGGAAATTACTCATCATGGAGGGAAGTGACTAGCGGAGTTGCACAGGGCTCAAAACTGGCACCAATTATGTTTTTAGTGTATGTAAATGACAGTTATTAACACTGGAAATGAAAGCTATCTAAATATGTTCGCTGATGATGCAAAAATACAAAGGAGAATTACTAACACAGACTCGTGTAGAGAGCTACAAGAAGAATGAAACAAACTTCATGAATGGGACAATAAATGGCAGATGGAATTTAGTGTGGATAAGTGCCATGTAAATAAGTTTGGTAAAAGTGGAAAAAGACCAGATTGAGATTATAAGTTAGGAAGTAAAACCCTACCCATATCAGAAAGAGAGGACCTCGGAGTGACTATTAATAACAGCGACAGAAAAATAAGAGTAAAAGTAGATGATGTATATTCCAATTTCCAGTCAATTAACTCCAGCGTGCTGCAGGGATCAGTTTTGGCATCAACCCTTTTCCAGGTTCATATTAATGATCTCTTATCTGTCACCCACAATTCCATCCATTGATATGCAGATGACTCAATGCTTCACAGTTCATTCACACTCAGACACCCATTTACAAAGTCTGATATCTCAGCTCACCACAGCTGTCTCCATAACTTAAGACTTATCTATCTATGATCAGTGAATGAGGACAAAACAACCTTGTCTCATTTAGTGCTAGTAAAATCAAATATATACAGTTTACTAATGGACAGATATTGCCAGATTCATATACAGTATTACCATCAATGCTACTAATATTCCCGTCTCCAAAAGTATTGAAATTCTCGGTGTCTTACTTAACAGTGCCCTCAGCTGGACCTCTCATGTCAGATTACTTTGTCAAGGTAGTGACCTGAGAGAATAGAGAGTCAATGGCTAGTTGGAGATTATCCATGTTGAGTTTGAGATAAAAGAACTGAGAAATAACGTTGAGATTTGAGAGGTGTTTTAAAATGTCGGTGAAGTTGTTCAGAGTGTAAGTTACTTCATTTAGGTGGGCTGTAATCTTCTGTAACATAGTGTGTTGGACCTTGATGACTCAGTGTTGAGACTCTAGGGATGAAGCTAAATGAGCAGGTCAGATTTGAAGCCAGAAAGGTCATGGGCTGTATTGACGCCAAACAAGCCGCTTAGAATCTCGCCTCCGAGGTCAAAGAGACCTCGTTTCACACGAGAACGACCTACGGGTGGCTGAATGGAGAATGTGTCATTGAGCTCAGTGAATTTATGAGAAATGTATTGCAACTGCCAGGAGAGTGGGAGGAAAAGATGATATAAATGCTGATTTGGGTTGTGTTTCCCCATGAGGGCTGTGAGGTGGGTCTTGATTTTGTGGAGCTGGTGCGCGTTGGCAGGCAGGGCAATGGCTACGTCGGCCAGGGGCACAAGATCGTAGTGCATGGAGACTACATCTTCGATGAGCATTACCTCGCCTCCCGAGCCGACCAAGGTCCCGGGACGTACTCCACCATCGTCCTCACCGGACCCAGACCCTAGGAGGGTCAGCACTGCCAGCAGGTAGACCGCTAACATCATACCTAGAAGATTAGGTTAGAATTAATGGGAGAGTTCCTGGAGAGGTTGATGGGCAGAACGCAGTTTGGATCGATACTGATTGGTTGATGAATGAGTAGGCGCAGGGGGAGATGAAGGAGACTGATGGATAGGTGGAGATGGGGTAGATTGAGGGATTTGTGGAGTAGGAGGGAGAGCAGTAGGTTGTGCAAGTGATTCTTCCAACACTAGGCCCCGTGGAGCACGTTTTAGATCGTCAGCATGGACCCACTTTGTGTCTGTAGTGAAGAGGTCTTGGATGTGGAACTTGTTTGCTTGTTTCTTCAGTACGCGATGGGGGCCGGTAAATTTGTCATCCAGTTTAGAGGTGCACGTATGGGAATGAGCAAAGACTAGATCACCGACGTTGATAGTGATAGGAGAGGCAGATTTATGTTGGTGTTGTATCATGTCCTCCTTAGATGAAGCGAGATTGGATGTTACATACTGACGGATTGTTTGGAAGTTGGCCAATTTTACTTTGACATAATCATCCATATTATAGATGGGGTCTGGCTTTGAGGATAACAGGGTGTATGGTAGGTGTTAGCCAAAACCAAAGAGGACAAAGAAGGGGAAATTCGCCAATGGAAACATTGATGGAGCTATTGATTGAGGATGCCACTTGTGGAATCCAGTCATCCCATGACGAACTATGGGAGCCTAGGTGTCTGAGGCACTCTAAAATTTTTCTATTGTGGCGCTCTACAAGGCCATTGGAAGCTGGATGGTTAGGTATGACATTGCATTTATTAATTTTAAAGCAGCGACAGATCTCCTCCAGGAGGCTATTGTTGAACTCAGTACCGTTGTCAGTGAGGATGGTATGTGGTGTACTGAACGGGCAAATTACATGATCTACGAAGGCATGTGCAACACTCTCCGCGGTCTTATCTGAGAGGGGTACGAGGACACAGTAGCGTGAGAAGTGGTCGACTGCTACAAACAAATACTCTGCGCCTGATTCTGTAAGAGGGAGTTTAGAAGATCGATGGACACTGTTTCCCATGGGCGTGACGGGATTGGATATTGTAAGAGCGTTGCAGGTAAGCCGGTGGAACCTTTGTGACAGCGGCACGAGATGCAAGAGTCACAGTGCACATTGATATTGTGACGCATTGTTTGCCAATAGTACTCGAGACGAGCTTGGTGCAAGCATCGGTCTTTACCTGGATGGGATGCGTGAGGTGTATCATGAACAATGTGTAGGACCGCAGATATCAGGTCAGTAGGGACAACGAGTTGGCGTACTTCTCTGTTGGGCAAATCCTTCCCTGTAAGGAATGTTTTTCTGTACAAGAGACCATCTTTTAGTGTGAACTCATCTAGTGGTACTGGTTGAGCAGGTAAGGTCGAGGCATCTCCTGATTCGAGAAAATAAACTACTTGGGACCACATGGAATCTTTGCGCTGAGAGTTTTGAACATCCTCTGATGTTAACGCTGTGCTGGCAGTGGCTTTGGGGTGCAGGGACATGACAGGTGCGGCTACATGACGTGAGAGGGGATCTGCGACTACATTCGATTTTCCTGGGACATACTGAAAAGTGGGATTGAAGTCCTGGATGGTGATGGACCATCTAGCTAAGCTACCGGTGAGGTTGCGTCCCTTAAACAAACCACATAGAGGAAGGTGGTCTGTCTGGATATGCACTGGATAACCATATACTATGTCTCTGAAATGTTTCAAGGACCAGACTACTACCAAAGCTTCTAAATCGGCGACACTGTAATTATGTTCAGTGGTGGTAAGTGCGCGACTAGCTTACGCTATTACACGCTTCCTGGATGCTTGATCTCGTTGCATTAAAAATGCACCAAGTCCTGCGCCTGAGGCGTCTGTGCATAGAAGAAAGGGTTTGGTATAATCAGGGAATGCTAAAATTGGGAAATTGACAAGAGCTGTCTTTAGCGCTTGGAAAGCCTGGGACTGATCGTTAGTCCATACAAAGGATACATTCTTCCTTAGTAAGTGGGTTAGAGGAGCGGCAATCTTTGCATAGTCTGTAATGAATCTGCGATAGTAACCACTTAGGCCTAGGAAACTTCTAACAGCATCGGTAGTGGTAGGTTCTGGGAAATTGATGATCGCCTTAGTTTTGTTGTTATTAGTATGAATGCCTTGTGCATTGATGACATATCCTAGAAAATTGGTTTTCTTTCTCAAGAAGTCACATTTACTGAGGTTGATTTTCAGGCCTGCTAGGTGTAGGTGATCCAATACTTGTTGTAGTTTGGCAAAATGGTCAGGGACTGATTTACTTACAACAATGATGTCATCTAGGTAAGCAAAAAGAGAGTGTCCCATCATGCCACTAAAGACCGAATGGATAAGTCGCATGAATACTGAAGGAGCATTTCTCAAACCAAAAGGAAGTCTCTTAAACTGAAAATGTCCGGAAAGGGTGCTGAAGGCTGTAACTGGGCGAGAGGATTCTTCCATTTCAACCTGCCAGTAACCGCGGAGGAGGTCTAGGTATGAAAAGACTACGTTATTTTCACCTAGTGATTCTAGCAAATCTGTGAGGACAGGTAACGTGAAACGGCCTGGAACAGTTACGGAGTTTACTTTACAGTAGTCCACTACTGGTGTAAAGTTGCCGTCCTTCTTTGGGACTAAGAAAAGAGGGCTATTCCATGGACTGACGGAGGGTTCGATAATGTCCTGAACTAACATTTTCTGTACTATCTGATCTGTCTGTTGTCTCAAGCTGTGAGGTAACCGATATGCTGGTATGTAAATCGGCTGAGTACCTGGCATTAGGTCTATGTGATGTTTGACTAAGTCTGTCTTGCCCATTTGTTCTCCGGGTAAGGTTACCACATTTCTGTAAGCGTTCAAAGGGTCGAGCAGTTGAGATTTATGCTGTGGAAAATCTTTTCCAAGTCAGATTTGAGAGCAGGTCAGGTGAACGAGTCAGAGCAGATCCCGTAGAGTTAATGGCACATATACCCGTTGGTTGACTGTCATCATCATCTGTATGAACAAGAGGGATACAGGATTCCTGGCACACCATTACAGCTGCTGGGTATACTAGGAAATCTCCGATCTTTACACAACTTTTAAGTTTTAGTGGAGCATTCGTGACACTGAGCAAGTATAGATAACATAGGCTCTCCTCTAAGATCGTGCACCAGGCTGACTCATAAGTTAAGCCATTCACACAACACGTCTCAAGTAGTGTTAGTATATCCACTCCTTCTTTCGCACCTACAACACGAATAGAGACTTTGGTGAACTTATGCGGTAACAAAATTGTGCACGTATTCATTACCGCTCGCCTCGTCTCTGCGTGTTGGAGAACATTAGTCAGACTTTGTGAGGTAGGTAACTGAGACATGTCTGAGTCGGCTGTAGTGCTGTCGTTAGAGGAGGCTGTAAGAGCCTTTTCTGAATGCTGAGAGGATGTATCATCAGGTGTTTCCTTGCTCTCAGTCAGCGAGGAAATGATCTCTGTATTCTCGGGTGATGATGATGATGATGATGGCTCGGCTTGTTCTGTACTCTTAGAGAGTGCGAGAGTCAGGGGGGTCTGAATGACTGAATTTACTGGCAGTACAGGATGGGGACATTTCATACTGTAGACTGGGAACCCAGAAATGTCTATACTACTACAGGCATACAATAATGCAATGGAGTGTTGTGCCATGGTGGGTAAGCCAATAAGGGCATCTGCTGGATATTTCAAGTCGTTAGTAACATGAAATTCTACTGGAAAAGGGAGCAAGGTGCTGTCTAGTTGTACTTCTAAAGTGACTCTTCCCTTGACCTTAAACTCTGAGCCTTCTACACCGCATAGGCGAATGTCAGGCGGCTCAAGGAAACTGACGTGGTTGCGCTGACGTTGAATGATGTCTAAAAAGGTATCAGAAATCAAGTTTACTATAGATCCGGTGGCCATAAAGAACGACGTTGGTATGTCATTACTCCGTCCTAGAATGACTAGACCTGAGGAAGTTATAGGTCCTACATGGTGGATGGGGAGTTGGTGTTCTGTTGCTACGTCATATTGGTCCGATACAGGCGCAGTGCTTCCCCCGACTGGTGCCAATTTAGGTAACGACACTCGTCTGTAGTGTGTGTCGTACTAGTTTTTTTATATTTGCATGTAGGGCGACTCGAACGGGAAGGCGTACGGCATCTAATTTGGGAGAAAGGCCGTGTGTGTTTACGGTCGCAACTGTTTGCTCGATGTCCGGGTTTACAACAGTGCCAGCAGAGGATCGAGGACTGTCTGTTCTGTCGAACACTAGATTGATCACGACCAGCGGTTGGAGAACGATGTGTGGCAGGTCTGCCTCGTGTGGTCGAACGGGAACGGTATTGGTCTGGGGAAGTGGTAGTGTGACAGACCTGAGAGACCAAGGGGCAGTCTGTGGCCTGACACGTGTGGTTTGAACCTGTTCTTTCATGGATGGTTTTAGTGATTTCTGAACAGTTTTATCTCCTGGATTGAAACCGATCGCCAGGGCTATTTCTATCTGTTTAGGAATAAGCCAATGGAGGAATGTCAGGTAACCAAATAAATCTGCAAGGTTGTTGAGTGAAACCATAGGAGCTCCATTTACTTCCTCTACCCATGTCGTGCCTATAAGTAATTGGCGGATCTCGCTACTAGCGGCTTTCATGGCAGCGGCTGCTTTGCATAGTTTGGCATCTTGCAAATCCTCATCCATCTGGGTGAGGAGATTAGTGAACCCAATGAGAGATGGGGCACTGGAATGTTGGCAGCAAAGTGTTTTGAGTTCCTTACAGAAATCATCAAAGGTTTTTATGCCATCATAATGTGCAGCACGGATCGCGGATCCAATATCCGATTTGCCTTGGTGTAAGCGATCCATGAGATAAGAGACTTTGAGGTTTTCACCTGTAATCCGCCGATTGTGGATGTCGGTTTCGACCTCTCTGAGAAAATCATAAACAGACCAAGTGGAGTCCTCGCCGGTAAATTTGGGACGATAGGCATCATCGAGATAGATAGATTGGGGTGTAGGGGTTGTTTGGTTCATGGTTGGAAGCGTGGAAGTGATGGGAGTATGAGAGTGAGAGTAGGTAG
>JAGKTI010037031.1:0-10972 GCA_018397915.1 Birgus latro
CCCACCCCAGATTGACGTAGGACCTACACACATAATTGCTATGGGAGATTTGTCTGTCTTTGCTTTGTGTTTCCACCTCTACCAAGTGATTTTTTGGGCAAGATGTAACTGGCAACTCCTCTTGTGCTGGCGGGAGGTGGTGAAACACTCAGCATGTCAGTGCTTGTCCAGAAGCGAGAGTGGGAGTATATGTTCCCGTCGCTCTGAGCTTGCACCTCCGTCTTTTTTCGTATGCATTACTGTTTGCCCTGTTATTTTCCTAGAGTCGAGTTGTCATGCCTGGAAAGTACTGCTCAAGGGATGAGAGGGTCCGTATCATTGCAAGGACGTAGGATAATGTCTCTATCAACACGATTTTCTGAACACACTGGACACGCAAAGTTGACCGTCTTGACGATTCTTGCTGCAACGTGTGGCATGCCACGCCATGCAGAAACTTGGCAGCAGAAGGAAGAGGACGACTTCCTGAGGTACAGATATGCTTCTGAAGAGGGAAGTAATCATGAATCCTCGACTGACAGCAGCAGAATTGAAGAGAATGCATCCCCATCTGTTACAAGACATCTCAATTCAAACTATCCAACACTACTTGTAGATGGAGCTGTGTTTGCCAGGCTGCACCGCAGCCAAGAAACCGCTTTTTACTGACGGCATGAAGAAGCAGCGCATTCAGTTTGTGAAGATGTATGCACACTGGACATCGGATGAGTGGAGAAAAGTTATTTTTTCCAATGAAAGCACATTTCAAGTGTTCCATGTGTGTTCTGCCAAGGTTCGTTGCCTTGCCTCCCGTAATCGATATGACCCTGCTCACACGGTGCCGACTGTTAAGCTCCCCCAATCAGTAATTGTATGGTGGTGTTTCTCAGGTGAAATGGGAAGGGGAGGCCTTTACTTTCTTCCTAAGACCTTGGTGATGAATGGTGGCCAGTACATTCGAGTTCAGAAAGATCATTTGTTAAACTTTGCTATTCATGGGTGTGACATTTTCATGCACGATTCAGCTTCACGTTATAAGTCAAGAAAGGTGACAAAACGGCTTCAGGATAATCGTATTGAGGTCCTCGACTGGCCTGGCAACAGTCCGGATCTAAATTCGGTAGAAAACTGCTGGGCAAAGATGAAGGAAATCATGGCAGAGAAGAAGACACTCAATCTGGACAACCTCAAGACTGAACTGACAAATGTTTGGTGCAAAGAAATGTCCATAGCTTACTTGAGATCTAAGTGATTCCATGCCTAAACGCATCCAACTGATTCTGAAAAGCAATGGAAGCATGATTTCATATTAATGAATTGCATTTCATGAACAAACATTGTTATATACTATGGCATCTGTTTTTTTTTTATACCTTATGGGGGGAGGTCCTAAGTCCATTTGCGGTAGCTGTGTATATGCAACATAACCAAATTTTGGCGCCTGGTGGTTTAGTGGGTAATTATGGCATTTCAGTCGGATTGAGCTGGTGAAGGTGTATATCCAAAGGGTGGTTGGGGTTTATTGTCCACGTAATGCCACTCAGGGATAAGTGAGCTGGCCACTCTCATCTTGAATGTCAGGACCAACTTGCCTAGCCCCAGGCTTCTATGCAGTCCTAATGGACCCAAGTTCGAATCCTGGCTGGGGCAGGGAACAGTTTAAGGATTCAAATTTCATATAAGCAGACTTTCCTGATATACCAGAGACCTGCCGACGTCGTAAAAATACCCCCGCTAATACCAGTACACCAGTCCTGTATGAGACAGCCCTAGCATGTATTCAAAATGGACAGAGGGTGTTAGCACCTATGTGGTGAGATGTGGAGGTGTGTAGGAGGACTACTGGGCCTTTGCCTAGAATCAGACACATTAAAAAAAAAAAAAAAATGAGCCATGAGAGTAGAGAAGAGGAGGGAAGAATGATGAGGTAAAGTTGATAGAAAGGTTTTTGGCACGGTGCCAGAAGGAATGGGAAGAATTCGAGTTAGATGAGAGCATTTAGTATGGGTGAAATTATTTGTAGCAGAGCGAAGATCAGACTTAACATAGTTCCGGCAGAGACATAAAAAAGATTTGATTCAGGGGTGGGTTGGCTCTGATACCTTTTATAGGCCCTCTCCCTTTTGTGGACAGCATTAGATCAAGCGTGATTAAACCAAGGCTTTCCTGCATTAGTCAAAGGATATGAGAAGGGAATGTATGCTTCCATGCCCGAGAGATTAGCCTCGGTAACTTGATGTAGTGCTGCCTACTTCTTCCTTAGCCTTTATCATTCTTTTTCTGTGCCTGCCCTCCTTTTTTCCTATTTCTCCTATATTTCCTGTCACTTCTTACTGCTTTTCTTTCCTTTACAGGTGGCATTACATTGAGTGACAAGCCAAATGGTTTCCTGTAAGCCAAGAAACCATTTACAACGCTGGGTTGTAACCATATAACCAAACCATACGTGCTCCCTACGTGTCAACAAGTGGGTTGGTGGAGGGTTAGTGCCCCTCCCCGTAAAAAAAAATAACTCAAAGTCAAATGGCCACCCCTTACGGGATTATGGTGTCTGGCAATAGATAGATAGATAGAATGCACAAGGCACACTCAGATGGCTTCTTGCCATGGAAACAATAATCATTCCAGGGAGAATCAAAGAAGTACTGCCTGAAGGCCTCCCAATCCACAGCTCCAAAGTGCCACAGTCCACATTTCTTTGGAGGGTCTGCAATCCGTACTGGAGCGAAAGGACAGGTTAAGGTAATAAGGTTGTGATCAGTGGAGCCCAACGGAGAGGAAAGATTAACAGAGTAAGCTGAAGGATTAGTTGTTAGGAAGAGGTCAGGTATGTTGGAACTCTCTCCAAGGCAGTCAGGGATACAGGTAGGGTGCTGTACAGGCTACACAAGGTCATTAAGAATAGAAAAGATGTAGGCTTGTTCACCAGGTGGATCAGTGAAAGGAGAGGAGAGCCAAAGGTGGTGGTGAACATTGAAATCCCCTAGAATTGGATAGAATGTGTTCCATCCTAGAAGTAAGATGGTCAAAGAATTTTTCTTAGCAGAATTAGGGGATAAGTAATGTTTTCGTTTTCGTTTTCGTTTTTGAAGGCTCCAACATGCTTGCATGCGTCAGCCTTGGTCACCTAATGGCGGCCATCCACGCTGCTCGATCCCTGGCAGCCTCCCTGTTCAGTCCCTTAACCCTTAAGTCACACTTAATGACCTCGTCCCATGTCTTTCTCGGTCTATGCCTCCCAACACCTCCCCCAATATTAACACCTCTCACCCTCTTACCCAATTATCCTCCCCCATCCTCTCCACATGTCCAAACCACCTCAGCCTACCTCTCCTCATCACAACACCAATACACTCCAGTCCCATCCTACCTCTCAACTCTTCCATCGTAAACCCAGCCCCCCCAGGCCTTGCACGCAGGGACGCACTGCACATCCACCTAATCATTGTCATTTCTGTACGTTTAAACCTGCGAATATCCGCTTCCTTTACTGCCCAGGTCTCACTACCAAACAGCATCACACTCCTAACACATGCTGCATACAAAGACCCCTTAGCACATAAGGAGAGTCCTCTCGATGTCAGTAGAGGCAACGGCTCCCTGAACTTCTTCCAACCACTTCTCACCCTAGCAACCGAGCTAACTCCAACCCCACCTCCGGCACATAACATGTCTCACAAATAACGAAACTCCTCCACACACTCAAGAGACTCACCTGCAAGTTCAACCCTCTCACGCCTAACAATCTCCACCTGCTCTCCCTGACACGCCGCACACATGAAATCGGCATCATCTCGCAGTCTACCTCTAATACCACTACATCTCTTGTGCACCCATTTATCACAAACACTACACAAGATGGAATTACTTCCCACACCCTTGTGGCAAACTGCACATGGCCACTCTCCCTCTCCTCTGATTGTACCACCACCAACCCTAGATATCATCACTTTTGTTTTATTTGCATTTACCCTTAAGCCCTTGTGCCCCATACCATCTCTCCACTTCTTAAATCTTTCCTCCACCCCCTTTTCATTCTCTGCAATCAACACCAAATCATCAGCATACAACATCTCCCATGGGAGTCCATCTCTGAAGTTACGTGAGAGGGCTTCGCTATAAATTTGACTATGATGTGATTATGCACTTATACGATCTTAACATTGTAGTACTTTACTTTTAATAACGTGGTTGCCATTTTTGTCAATCCAATCGGTATGATTCCTGTATGAATCACTACATTGTATTTCAACTTATGATCGCCAATCTCACTTATACGATTGGTATGAGGAAAGTGAAAAGAGAAGGGAGATAGGGGAAGGGAAAGAGTTGAAGGAAGAAGGTTAATAGTGGAAGGAATTAGAGAGGGGGAGGAACAGAGAAGGGGCAGAGAGGGTATAGGAGAAATTGAAGGGAAGGGAGAAAGGAGGTAAAAATAGAGTGGAAGTGGCTCAGTTAATTTTTCAGGAACGTAACCTGACCATTTAGCAAGGTTGTATAGGCATTTATTCCTCCACATTCATATCTGTGGCCTGCCTTAGTCAGACCTCCTCTTTTCTCAACATGTTTTAACCATAGCAGTCTGATTAATTGCCAAGCAAACAGTACAGTAATCGTAGTAGTAGTAGCCAAGAGTTCGTCTGAAATGAGAACCCTGTGGAGTGCTTTACATTACACTTCTCCAGCATGTATAAATATGAGGAGCTCTGTGGAGTAACTCTGAATGTTCCAGAATCAGAGAATGTGAATGATAGAATACGAAATTTTGAACACAAGGTGCACTTTATGGAGTGCCTCTTATTGTTTTTATGACTCCGCTCCATGGTGGAACTCCAAAGGCACTTTGGATAAAAAATTCATTATCCAACCTGCATATTCTTTGTTGATCAAATTTGACACATTTGAACTTACTGTAGCCCCACAGAGCTCCTCATACATAACTCTCAAAGCTTCCTCCAATGTCTCCTTACCCTAGCCACAGAGCTTAAAATAGCCTTTGTATCTGATATGTGTTTGTAATGTTTCCTTTACTTCATAATTGTTGAGAATCAGATATATTGTACAATGTGTGTGGTTGGGTGTGGCACCCATCATCCACTCACTTTACGTAGTGCTTTCTTGTAACCAGGAAACCATTTACAATGCTGGGTGTAACCATAATACCAAATGTTTGGGTGATGTGGAGCTTACTATGGTACCCCTGTTAACTGAGTGGAGAGACGCAAATACGGCACCCATCCTGGAACCAAATCTCAACACTCTTCCCTGTGTTGTGCTGTGGCAAGTTGCTGCATGTGATGGCCCTGCAAAGGCAATAGCTTGCATGTGTTTGATGGGTGTGCTCAGCCAGACAAACTGGGGTTGTTCTACCACTACTGCAGTGTGTCCCAAAAACAAGTGATTGCTCTAGGTGGGAGACCATTTCTGCTCCACAGCAATTGAGAATTGGACCCATATTGATATAGTATTTCTTACACAAAAGAATGCCAAGAATAACCTCCTGAAGTTCACAAAAATCTTGTGGGATGCCCTGCATGTTTGTAATTATACAGCCATGAGCAACCTTTACTGGTGCTTCTCTGCTAGCTTTGGGAGTTGAAGCTAATACATGAAATATTTGTATATACAGGAGACCCCCACTTTACAAACGGGTTACGTTTCTGAAAAACTGTTCGCTAAGCAATATTTCGTTGTGCGAACCCATTATAACATGGGTTAAATTGAGTTTGGTTTCTGGACCCTGATTTTCCCCCCATCCACCCATATTAACCCCTAGTTTGCACAATATGAATCAATATTTCATTTTATGACTCCCTAACCCTGAATCTACAACTACATCTACAATTTAACATGCAACTGGCCAATAAAAACATAGTAACATGGTGTCGAACCATGTTGTTTGTCTTCTCACCGCTCCTGTGACTCATTGTGCCTAATATCATTTCAAGAGTACGGCTCTTCCTGGTGGACTTGGCGACTCGTTTACCAGGGCTTGTAGCAGGGCATTTGGGCGGCATGATGACGAAAAAAATGTTACACCTGTGGCGGTGAGGTGTAGTACTGTACTGTTTTTGATGGTAAGGCGGGAGTGAATGATGTACTTTTTTTCTATTAGTGGTGCTGTGTTGGAATCAGCTGCCTGAGAGCTTGCTCGGTTTAAAATTGCCCACGGAAAAAAATTTGTTAAAGCGAATTTTGGCACTCATTAGGCAAGTGAGGGGTAGTAAAACATGATCTTTGTTAAAGTGAATTTTCGTTGCATGATTGTAAAGTGGGGGTCACCTGTAATAGCAATGTGCAGCACACAGCAAGAAAGGACGAAAAGGAAGAATGCTCTGTCATCTGAGCAGAAACGAGAATAAGGAAAGAAGGATGTAATGCTAGCAGAGGATTATCGGCTAACTTTTGCTCATGGCTGTACCTTTTACTTCATAACCACTGAAAATCTGATGCATATTTAGGGTGTAGAATGACCTTAGGAATAGCCTTTAAAAGTTAGTGCATCAAGGTCAGAAACATAAGTGTATAATAAGTGTATACAGATTTCTTGATGAAAACACGGCATATCCATTAAATTACTTAAATTATTGCTTAACCCCGTCAGTCCAGTGGCATGAATTGCATTTTATTTGTACTGTCTCCAGACTCTGTAATCTAACAGTTAACTGATACTCCAAGTCCTTGATGATGCAGCAGGTCAGTTCTGGAACTGTCGTCCTCAATCTGTATGTATTTCCTTCTGCCTGTGATCTCCAGTCTTTTAAATGCAGTTTGTCCAGGCATCTTGAAATGAACTGATCTTGAATTTGATTCTCTTTTATCTACTTTTTTCATGTAGGCAACACTTATCGTGGGTTTCTGCCCTTTAGTTTTCTCTTCTTTGCCCAAGTAAAAATACCATTTCTGTTCAGATGATGAAAAGACTTTTCAAAATACAGCAGTTAAAGATAGCCTTCTTTAACCCCTGCACTACTGTAAGTTCAACCCAAAGGGGGGTGGGGGGAAGCAAGAATAAAGTAAATAATTCATCAGACTGAAGGGGTTAAAACTTAAATGGTGACTTTGGGGTGACAAGCCACTAAATTTTGATGGACATTATAAAACACTTTTATTTGTTACTGTGGTCCCAGGCTCATCTGATTGTGAACATGGTAGACTGCAAGCTGAAGTTGTCGTTCCTCTTGCAGCCCACCTTTCTCCTATCAGTGGTTAACCCTTTAACCGCGGGGTTGTCGGAGGCGTCCCGGGCCCATCCTGCAGGGCAAATCCGCGTTCCAACTGACTTTTTAAAAATATTTGCCCAAAAATCAGCTATTAGCCCTAGAATATTGTAATTACATATGCATATGGCACATACCTTCAGCTTTCTCCTGGGATGTTTTTTTTAGCACTTGTCAACTACCCTAGGACTTGTGGAGACTTCTGGAGTTGGGTAACTAAGTCTTCACTTTACACTTCCCGACATCCCGTAATATGGATACCACTGCCTGATATTAACACTAGAAACACTATTCAATGATTTCCAAGTACTTTGGAATCCATACTCAAAAAAAGAAAACATTGTGAAAGCAATGTAAAATACGAGCGCGTATGAGCCTCCCACTCGCACTAATTCGCTGCTCATATTGTCATTTCTTATTCACATACACATTCACACTTTATTATTTCTAGTACTTTATTACTATCTATCTATCTATTGCCAGACGCCTCAATCCCGAACGGGGTGGCCACAAACAAATCACCTCCATGTCACTCTGTCCCCTGCCATTTCACTACCACGCTCCCAACTCACACCCCCCTCTCTCATATACTTTATTACACTTATATATATCTACAGTCCTTTACCGCTGTCCACACGATGTTTAGTAGAGGTAGAGGTCACAGGGCCTTTGATAGAGCGCAAATGCAGCAGAAATGGAGGGGTGTGACTGCGACGTGCTTCCACATTGAAGGACGACAATGAACTGAGATGTACGTGTCTCAGTAGCCAAGAGTTGAAAATGTCAGCTGCTAATTTATATGCTAAGAAATAAGTCGTAGGAAATCTAGACAATATATAATAAATTAGGTAGTTCCAGGTGAATTTAAATACTGTATCACTCAGGCTTCTCCCTTCCTTTCTTATGTACATTTATATTACGAGAGTAGCTCATACGGCATATTTCACGGGGAAAAAAGCAGGGGAAATTAGCGAACGAGTGCAGGTTGGATGTTGCCAAGTGATAATTAGCCAATTCCAGGTGTATGGCACTATCAGTTACCTTATTTTTTATATATATATATATATATTATTTTGTATAAGAATAGGGCATAGCGCTCATTTCAATGGATGAAATCAGTGGAAAAATCCGGGGAAGATTTACGTAGCGCAGAGCGGCTGAGCAGACGACACGAGAGGGTAATGGAGGGGAGTCTAGAATGGGGGAAAATGACTAAATTGTCAACAATGAATGGGAGTACAGATGACATTAGCAGCTCTGACTATTGTTGGACATTGGTAATGCTGATAGATGATACAAGTCACCACCTGAAAGCCCGGGCGAATTCAAAACAACACAAAATCACAAAAGTGACGCCCCGCTGTTTGATCCATTGCGCCTGAGCGTCATGGAAGTGACGACCCGCGGTTAAGGGGTTAAGGAGGATTAATGGCAGTGCCACCACTTGAAGGCATCCCTCTCTAGCACCTCATAAAACCTCATCAGATCTCATAAAATCTTATAAACAGGTCAACATTTGGTGTGTGAAGTCATGCGACGGATCCTGGCGGCCCGTGCAATACACAATGTCTTCTCAACAATGGAGCTCAGCCTCTCGACCACCACCTCACACCTCATACTGTCCGACCCCATCACCAGGGCCGTCAGACTGAAGCATGACCTTCGTGATGTGGCATACTGGGCTGCACACAATGAGAATCACAAGTAGGTCTCTCTCTCTCTCTCTCTCTCTCTCTCTCTCTCTCTCTCTCTCTCTCTCATGTTTTTGCTTGTTTTAAGAACTCAAGTCATGTGAGCTGTAGTTTTTGCTTACCCCTAGTCATGCCAGACCCAGCAGACCCTTTGACTTCAAGAAAGCAACTGCCCATATTGGGTCACTCTGTAGGTTCTCAGTGCTGTTGATGGTATGTCTGTGTCTTTTGTGGCTTGTGTTGTGCGCTGCTCCATTGACCGTGTTATGTTGTGTGGGCTGATTTTATAAGCAGGGCACATTTCATCTGAGTTTCCACCCAACCTAGATCTGAGCTGTTAGCTATGGAAGTCTGACTGATGAGTCAAGAGTGAGAAGAGTGGAAGTGAGTTACTTGAGAGGAAAATGTGGAGTTATGAGGAGAAACAGACAGACAAATGAGGAAGTTAAGGAGCATTGTGGTCTTGATATGCATGTGCTGGAAGGTGTTGGGAAAAGTACCCTGAGTTGGTGTGTCTTTGTGGAGAGAACAGAGATTGAGAGATTGAACAGGAGAGTGTGTAGTGCGTATGACTGAAATGAAAGGGGAGAGGGGAAGGGGTGGCCTAGGATTAGCTGATGTACTATGCTGCCCAGAGTAAGAATCATAAATATGTTTTTGTCTGTTTTGTCATTTGTTCCAGGCTCCAGTCACACTTGGGTACTTTCTCTATTATGTGACAATTGTCTGATACATGGAGGGAGATCAGTGCTGAGCCTTTCTGCTGTGCAGTAGTAGAGCAGCAGTAGTAGTAGTAGTAGTAGGTGTAATAGTAGTAGGAGCAGTAGTAGTAGTAGTCATTGCAGCAGTAGTAGTTGTAGTGATGATAGTAGTAGTTATAGCCTCAGGTTCATCTGAAGCACAAACTCAGTGAACTGCAGAATGGTGTTTCCTTTCTGCAGTCATCCATCCACATTTTAGGGCAGTGGTCCCCAACCTTTTGTAGGTTTCTTGCCCCATTTACCAGTGTTAATATAGTGGAGGGCGCTAGAAAAAAAATCAAATTTGCACACACACACACACACACACACACACACACACACACACACACACACACGGAGTGGTAGCCACAGCGAGAAGACGTGTCTCAAACCGCCTCTCAACAAACCCTAAGTAGTTTTCAGGAATTGTCCTGTCTCCAGTCTTGTTAATAATTTTAAGTATTGCAAGTTATTATAGTCTACCAAAAATGTAAAGAACTATTGTCATTAAGTATACATGAATGTTTTTCTAGGAATTTTGGGAATAGCTGTTCAGTTTAGTACTGCAACCGACCTTAAAGATGGCCGACCATGTAAACACTGGGGAACCAGAATTCCCAGGATTTGACAGTGAAACAAATGTAATGGACCTGGTTAAAACATTGATTATGAGAATTAGTGGTCTAGAAAAGAAAGTGGAAGATCTAGAATCAAGATACATGCCTGAAAAAAACGAAAATACCATACAGAGTGTGATACAGGCCAATGAGACAGCGAACCAGGAGATAGAGAATTTAAAACGAGAAAATATTGAATTACGGAGAAAACTAGAAGAAAGCAGTAACCAAACAGAGAAGGTAAGTAGTGTGTTAGAAGACCAAAAGGCAAAGTGGGCACATGTGGAAGAAGAACAGAAAGAAGTAGTCAGTTTAAGGGAAATTATTCAGGAAGAAAGGGAAATGAACAAGAAAAAAATGGAAGAAAATGTAGTGAAAATATTGAAGAAAAAAGAGAAAATAGTGAGAGAAACAGTAGAAAGGAACAGATGTGTGATAATATTTGGAAACAGGGAGGAAGAAGAAAAAGTTAGGTCTGTGAGACTCGAGAGAGACTCAAATCAGGTGAGGCAAATATTGGACAAGATCGATCCCGAAGGAAACAAGTGGGAAAAAGAAATTGAGGAAGTAAGGAGGATAGGGCCATATAAGAAAGGGGAAGCAAGACCAATGAGAGTTAAGATGTCTTCAGAAAGTGTTGTAAATGACATACTTAAGGTGACCTGGAAACTAAGTAAAGATGCAGGAATGGAAAATATTATAGTAAGAAAAGACTTGAATGAAGA
>JAGKTI010037032.1:0-10972 GCA_018397915.1 Birgus latro
ACTATCGTCATCGTCGTCAGCCGTTGAGGTCCACTGCAGGACCGGCCCATCCCTACCAAAGCAGGGACGATACAAGCCATGTATCTCTACCCAGTGGCTGTCTGGTAGAGACTGTATGTAGGGTGAGAAGTGCTTGTGAGTGTAATTGTTGTTTTGTAGTGGCTTTGGATATGTGTGTAGTCTGTGAACCAAGTGCAATCATCCCGCCTTAAGCCGATTTGGTGCAATCATACTCGTATGAAACACTGTATCAACCACAGCACCCCTTGTGTCCGCCAAAGTGGTCAGTAGCTTGCTAAACACTTCCCAAAGTTTTTACAACCTTGGCGGGAGGCAAACCCGCGTCAACCAGCGTGCGAGACGCACACTCTACCACTGTACCACAGAGGCTCCATGGAGGGGTGACCATTCCCAACCCTCTAACTATCGTCCAATTGCTTTAACATCCTGTGTCTCAAAAGTTATCAAGTCAATTCTTAACAGAAAAATCGTAAAGCATCTTTCCTCTCACAAGGAGCTTTCTGATCGTCAGTATGGGTTCCGTCAGGGACGCTCCACTGGCGATCTTCTCGCCTACCTTTCAGAATCCTGGTCATCCTCCTTTCAGGACTTTGGCGAAAGCTTTGCCATTGCACTTGACATCTCAAAGGCTTTCAATCGAGTCTGGCATAAATCTTTAACCCCTAAACTGTGGGTCGTCACTTTCGTGACGGTCGGGTGCAATGAATCATACCACGGGGCATCACTTCTGTGACTCTGTGTAGTGACAGTCGGGTGCAATGAATCATACCGCGGGGCGTCACTTCTGTGACTCAGTGTTTTTTTTAATTCACCCGGGCTTTCAGGTGGTGGCTTGTATCATCTATCAACACTGCCAATGGCCAACAATAGTAAGAGCTGCTAATGTCATCAGTACTCCCATCCTTTGTTGACAATTTAGCCATTTTCCTCCATTCTAGACTCCCCTCCCTACCTCCCCTCCATTACCCTCTCGTGTGGTCTGGTTAGCCGCTCTGTGGTAAGTATATCTTCCTCAGATATTTTCACTGTTTTCATCCATTGAAATGAGCCCTATGCCCTATTCTTATACAAAATAATATATATTAAAAAAAATATAAGGTAATTGATAGTGTCATACACCTGGAATTGGCTAATTATCACATGGCAACTTCAATCTGCACTCGTTCGCTAATTTCCCCTGCTTTTTTTCCCCGTGAAATATGCCGTATGAGCTACTCTCGTAATATAAATGTATATAAGAAAGGAAGGGAGAAGCCTGAGTGATATTTATATTCACCTGGAAGTACCTAATTTATTATTTATTGTTTAGATTTCCTATGACTTATTTCTTAGCATATACATTAGCAGCTGACATTTTCAACTCTTGTCTACCGAGATACGTATTTTACATTCAGTTCGCTCTCGTCCTTCACGGTGAAACCACGTCGCAGTCGCAGCTCTCCATTTCTGCCTCTTTTGCACCCATTATAAAAGGCCCTGTGACATCTACCCCTACTAAACATTATGTGGGAAGCAGTAAAGGACTGTAGATATATATAAGTGTAATAAAGTACTAGAAATAATAAAGTGTGAGTGTGTATATGAGTAAGAAATGACAGAATACAAGCGGCGAATTAGCGCAAGTGGGAGGCCCGTACGCGCTCTTATTTTACATTGCTTTCACAGTGTTTTTTTGGGGGGAGGATGGATTCCAAACTACTTGGAAATCATTGAATAGTGTTTCTAGTGTTAATGTCTGGCAGTGGTATTCATATTACGGGAAGTCGGGAAGTGTAAAGATGAGACTTAGTTACCCAACTTCAGAAGTCTCCACAAGTATTTTTTTAAAGTCAGTCGGAGCGCGAATATCCCCGCGGGATGGCCATGGGACGCCTCCGACAACCCCGCGGTTTAATGGTTAATTTCCAAACTGCCCTCCTACGGTTTCTATCCTTCTATCTGTACCTTCATCTCTAGCTTTCTTTCTGATCGTTGTAGAAGCCGCTGTTGTAAACGGCCATCGTTCTTCTCCTAGACCTATCAACAGTGGTGTTCCTCAGGGCTCTGTCCTATCACCAACTCTCTTCCTTTTATTCATCAATGACCTAAGCTGTACACATAACCCTATCCACTCATATGCTGATGATTCCACCCTTCACCTTTCCATTCTGTTTCGGCAGTTACGTCCATCTCAGCAGTTACTTCAACATAAAAGGGATGAGGCTGTGGCTCACCTAATGTCTGACTTGGCTTGTATCTCTGATTGGGGTAGAAATTATCTTGTTTTTTAATGCATCTAAAACTCAGTTCTTACACTTTGATCAACCCGACAAAATCTTCCTCGGGAGTACTCACTAATGTTTAATAATGTCCAGCTCAGTTCTGTATCATCCTTGAACATGCTTGGGGTTTCATTCTTTCCGGATTTGTCTTGGAAAGAACATATTACATCTCTTGTGAAATCTGCTTCCAAGAGATTAGGTGTGCTAAGCCGATTCCAAACTTTCTTTATCCCTGCACAGTTGTTGACCTTATACACAGGTTTTATTCACCCGAGTATGGAGTACAACTCTCATGTGTGGGGAGGCTCCCCACATGCTGCTCTTCTCAATAGGGTGGAGTCAAAGGCTTTTCATCTCATTAACTCTCCTCCTCTTACTGATTCCCTTCAACCTTTGTCTCTTCGCCGTACTGTTGCATCTTTATTTCTCTTTTATCGCTTCCTCGACGGTCACTGTTCCTCTGAACTGTCTGCTTGCATCCCTCCACCTCTACGACGGGCACATAGTACCCGTCTAGCAACAAACTCTCATCCCTTTTCTGTCCAACTCTTTAATGCAAGAGTTAACCGTTACTCCCAGTCCTTCATTTATGCAACTGGTCAACTCTGGAACTGTCTTCCTTTGTCTGTATTCCCTACCTCCAATGATCTCCAGTCTTTCAAACGCAGTGTGTCCAGGCACCTCGAAATGAATGGATCTCGAATTTGGGTCTCTTTTGTATTTGTTTTGCTTTTTCTTGGAAGGAATAGTATGCGGGCCCATATAGATAGATAGATAGATAAATAGATATAGATATAGATATAGATATATATTTATATAATTCGTTTTATAACTTCCTCTCAGTGTTGCCATATCAGTGATACCACACCATGCGCTGTCAATGCTGTCATCCCTTGTTATCGTAGGACAGTGCTGTTATACCTTGTTACGTCATGTCAGTGCTGTGATATGTAAGGGCTTTCACGTCACGTTCTGTCATTACGCTCATGTCATGCAAATATTGTTATATCAATGTCTCAAGAGGGGAACTATTCCCAAATTTCACAGAAAAAAAAATCCCTTTTTTACATTGTTCTATGGTGTTTTTTTTATGTGTGTGTGTGTGTGTGTGTGTGTTTACACATTTTCACCACTGTCTCACCCATGAATTGACCAATATCCTGCTACTCCATTTAAGGACGTACGTTTCCTATTAATAGCATGAAACTGCAGTACGTACCACAGCAGCGTGGCAGACGAGCATGAACTACGCGGCAGCACACAGTTATGTAGAGCCACAGTCGCCACACAGCACCTCCCATCAGTTTACGCCACTGCTAACACGTTTCTCAGTACTAAGCCTGGGTGAGAGAGAGAGAGAGTTCAGGTCCAGGATTCCCATTTGGGGCTGCACTTCATTTAGGTGTAATGGCACGGCATTTGAACGAAAAATGTCGTTCATTTGGGCATCATAACAAACTTCCTTAGGGCGCCGAGTTTAGGAAAATCATGCACTTCGTTTGGTCGAAAATGGCTTGGTAACACACGTAACACTGACTACATGGAAAAAAAGTTTTTTGAATAGTTTATTACCAGTTTATCACGAATGCCATTACATGCAAGTGAATTTGTCATTAAATACGTTGAAAAAAAAAACAGTTTATTACCAGTTTATTAAGAATGCCATTACTTTCAGGTCAATTTATCATTAAGTAAAATTCTGAAATACCATGTTTCTGAACACACAAGGTCGACAGAAATATAAAATATCTAAGAATCTTTAGTTAAACAATCTTTTTACATATCCATTATGGGATGGAATTTGCAGCAAACTGCCAAATATACTGGGTCCTGCTAATTTCATCATTTTCATACTTGTGGAACTGTTCAAGTAGAAAGGCCATCTTTTGTGTTTCTTTTCGTCCTATAGGTGCAGGAGCATTTATTCTCCTGATTTTGATGTAAGTGACGGTTTGTAATTTCTGCAGACCACCAAGGAAGATAAACAATGAGTGGTGCGGGGAGTATGACTAGTGGCGGAAACGAGAGTGAAAAGCTTCCAGTCCATTGTTCGGTCTCTTGCTGTTGACTGAAGGCACAGCTGCCCACATGACTGGTGGAAATTTGGGCTCTTCCGACACATAACTGCGACCTATGTAGTCTGCAAATGCGGTGCACAGTCTGTCGTTTGGAATATCTTGCATCAGATCTTCAACAGAGCAGTCTGATACTTCCCCTGGAATGGAAATCCAATAAATTTAGTCAGTCATTTTCCAATTTCTCCTGTTTTATCTCTGTATTCTCCACTGACACCAGTTTCTGAATATTCTGCTACCATGTTTAAGTGAAACCGGCAACACTTGATCATCGTTTCAGAGAATACTGTTTTATTACATTTATCATAGCTTGTTCAAAGTCAGTATGAACAGAGGCAAGATTTAGACTTGGTTTCTCTCAGTACAGTTTTGAATTACATGTATCCAATATTCACTGTAACAGTGTTGTGTTTTTGTCGGCAGTATGATATAATGTTAGGGGACGTAGTTTTCATTTGTACAACCATGAATAGTATACAGTTGGCCAAAGTACTTAGGGCAATATTTGAAAGTTTAACTAACAAAAATGTCTTTCATGTCACTGCAAAGGCATTCAGAATTACTGCTAGTGATGATTATGTTCGGTAACTGCTTTCACAAATGTTTTTCCACTATCATCAGTTCTAATCCGAGCATTGAAGTTGCTTTTGTTGCTTATGCACCTTCACAATAAATCACCATTTGCCAGTACCCTGTCGACTCTAAAAGTAAATGCATGCATCATATATCAAACTCTTCTTATGTTTGTTTCTGAGAGTTGACCGTCTATTGTTATGGCGCTATGTTGGTGCCCCGCTAAGGAATGAGCAGTGAGAGACCCGGTGACTATAAACAACAGTCGGTTGTGTGTCGGTCAAACTGCTCAACTATTACAAGCCACTTGACGAAAGTCAGACAACTTGTAATTACGTATACCAGTTTCGTGGTCATACAAATGACCCCACATGAATGATAATATGTCGCGGAAGTCCTGATACGCTGGCGCCCAAATGAAGTGGAATACTGGCCCCCAACTTAAATAATAGCTAATTGGCTTTTGCGCCCAAATGATATGCAGCACCATTTGGAGCTGACCTTGAAGTTAGTTTCCTTTATTATTATTATTTTTTTTTTTTATCAAAAGCACTACTTGTCATGTGGTACGAAGTAAATATGTGTTTTATAGCTGTGTTAGATGTGCTGAATTATAGGAACTATCCGAAACAATAAGGGTTAATAAATACCTGTTTTTTGTCAAACTTAATATGATTTATACAAATGATGACTATTGTGTGGAAATACAAGAAGTAATTAGTAAAGCTTTGCAAATACTTCGTCAACCTCTAGGATCTGAACTTTGATATGGGTAAATATTCCTTGAGACAGAGTTACGTAGCAGAAATCACTGAAATCTGTACTATAACTTAATGCGCAAGGGTGTAAAGAAAGGCTCTTATTTGTTACGAGTGTTAGTTGACCAAATGAAGTGAGCATAACACCAAAATCGGATCTACGAAAGTAGTTAAAAGGTTTATGAAGCTGTAATACTTAACAGTTCTTTAAATTACCTACAGTTTTGTTGAATAAAGTAAAAAGTGCCATACTAAGCATCAAAACGTTATGATCTTGGACATTATTGAAGCTGCAGCAGACATACTCGTCTGTATACAGCGGGAAGGTTAAAAGAATATTAGCACATATGTTTGCTCAGACATGTTCTGCACTGTAAAAGGTAACCTCTATATAACTTAATCTATGGAATAGTTGGAAGAAAAGAGTGTGCTTAGCCTGAATGATGCTTTTATACAGTACGTCCAGCACTGTAAGTAGAAAAGCAAATTACGTATTTCTCTTTTCCTGGCCTTCGCAAGTGACTGTCATTAACTAGGGACTTTGTAATTTTTTCCATTCTTTAATAACAGAGGGTATATCTTAAAGACCTGGGGAGGGGACTGAACTGTGGTTCTAATTCTAATAATCATGAGGTCCTAAGATTTTTTTTATTTGGTTGATTAACTTCCACCTGGGAAAGGTCAGCCTCAGCAACAACAGCTGCATAATCCTTTCTGACAGAGAAGGTCTTTTCTAAAATTACTGAAATCATAATGTGGTAGCTATTATGAGATTAAAAAGGCTTTGCTGAGCTGAAAAGGTCATTAGAATTTTTTTTCTAGTCCCGTCAGCCCAAGCCAGTCTCTCCTAAGCAGAATAATACCATCTAGTGGTATTACGTAGAATAAAAAAAAAAAAATGCCCATGGGGTGAAAGAATGAAACAGTGAGATATAATTACTTCGTTTAGATCTTTTGGCTAAAATATAGATAGCAGGCCCTCTATATCACCCTTCCTATATCCCAGACCATTATAGAGAGAGCTTAAGAACTCAGTGTCTCTCTTACAACTTCTTTACAACTTAGGAATGCAGCCTTATTTTTGAAGTTTTTTTTTTTCTCCTTTGCATTTCTACAAATACAGCCCTATTTCTGCATCTGCTCTATTGCTGTGCTTGGGCCCATGGATCCTCTCAAGAGGCGGCATCTGTGACACTGGAAAACTGTTCAATACGGTACCTTTAGGCAGTACTTCTTTACTATCCGTGGAATGAGTATTGTTTCCATTGCTAATGCCATTTGTGTGTGCTCTATGGACTATGTACGCTATTCTCTTGGGCATGGATAATATACTTTCCATATTTATCGTCTGGCTAATGCTTGTTCTAATGCTGTACACAAAGTGGAAGCTTTCAAGAGGTACCGACACTTATTAACGCCTGAACCACATGCACTGTTTAGATTCGTCCTAAATGTATTCTTCATTTAAACAAAAACAACTTCAGTTGTGTCAAATACAAAGATCTCTCTGACGCAAATTTCTCTTTGCTCCTTCGAGCATCTAACTTAATCTCCAGCAGCTTTGATTCTTCCTTTTTTCCCTCTTATCATTCAGAAAACTAGGTCTCTTCTTCTATCCTCACCCGATAATGCTGAACTCTTTCGTGAAGCCTCTGTTTCGCACTCTACTTGAAATTATTCTGGTGCTATTTTCTGTCTCCATTTCCTTTAACTTCCTCGTGCCAGTATATATCTATGAGGTCTGATCGAAAAGAATCTGACCATGATTATTTTTTCTTCTCGTAAACCAGTAAAAGTAAAGGGATGTGGCTCAGTGAAGCGTGATCTTGAATCATTGTGCACATGCTCAAATACGTTTACCGCTACCATCCAGCCCAGTCGTTAACGAGCAACATGTGCTGCAGGACATGTTCTTCTGGCTCGTCGGATTTTCATCATTTTATTACTCTGCCCATCCTTTCGCCTGTAGGTATCGCACTCTCACATCAACCATCCACACATCAATCCATTCATTTATTAATTCATTTATTTTGCTTTCTAACCCTTTTATCTTTCCATCCTTTTATACCATTCCTCTTTTCCGCCTTCTGTCCATCCATCGGTGTGTGCATATGTGTTTGGGGGGGCGGGGGGTTGGGGACCTGTTAATTACCAGTGTAGTTGTGGGAGCCAGGGGACTCACAGTTCCACCACGGCGATGCTCCAGCTCACTCATTCCATCTTATCCGGGAATTTTTGGCCAAATGCTGGATCATCCATGTTCGCCAGGCTCCCTGCCCTCTTGATACGGTCCACTGCAACTTTTGCCTATTTCCCAAACTGAAGATGCTGCTGAAGGGCATAATGAGATAAAGACAAATGCGACAAAAATCTTGTTGGTGACATCAAAAACTAATAAATGTTTCCAGCTATTGAAGAACCGCTGGTCTAAGTGTGTTGAGTCTCGAGGCGCATAATTTGAAGACGATTAAAGTCTGAATTCAGTAAGTAAGCTTGGTTTATTACCCTTCCCCACCCAGGAGGGGCTCGGGGACGAGTATTATTTTCACTCGGGTTGTATGTTTGTTTGTTGTCTGTCTGTTAACAACTTCACGCGAAAACTACTGGTGCGATTTTGACTAAATTGCAGGGATGATGGGCTATGACCTTCTGATCACTTGATTAAATTTTGGACCAAATGGGGCCAAAGCCCAGGCTGTAAGGGAAAAAAATGTGTATAAAAAATAACGGGGACAGGTATATATATATATTTTTTCACCATAACTCCTTTCCAATTTGTCATATTGACATAAAACCGAAACGTAAAGGTGCATCTTTCAAATCTGCATCCTATAACATGCCTCATTACGTCAGGGGGTTCACCCCCCAGTTAGCGGTTAGGAAGCCAACGTCAGGTGGGTCGGGCCTAAAATTTCAAATCAGCAAAAATCGTTAATTTTCATCCGATTTACTCCAAAACTGATATGTGACATCTTTGACTTGGAGACGGGTTTGTTGTGCCTTGGCAATGCGTCTTGTTTTTTACTTGCCAAAGGTCGAATATTTCTCAAGTAATCCTCATCTGTCTCTCTCTCTCTCAATATAAATGCAAATTTATATATACAGATAGATAGGTAGATAGATTTATACAGTACAGAGAGAGAGAGATATATATATATATATCAGAACTCCTAGTGAGTGATGAACGGGGTGGCTTTAGAGCGGCAAAGGATGTTTGGATCGAATATTTGCAGTGAGACAGATAGTTGAGAAGGCTCTTAGAAGGACAATAAGGGATTCATGAATCTGGAAAAAGCATACGACAAAGAAGACAGAGAGGGACTGTGAAAAGGTTTGCACATGTACGGTGTAGATGGTAAGCTGCTAGGTGCCGTCAAGAGTTTTTATGACGGTAGCGAAGCATGTGTAAAGGTTAATGGGCATATAAGTGAATGATTCACGATCGGTGTGGGCGTGCGACAAGGTTGTTTGATGTCCCCATGGTTGCTCAATATATATATGGATGAGGTGGTGAGAGAAGTAAAAACCTGAGTAATGGAGAAAGGGATTGCGTTGGTAATGAATGGTAAAGGATGAAATATCTCAAATATGTTGTATGCTGATGATGCAGTACTACTTGCATATACCGGAGGAGAACTTGGTCGAGAAGTGCAGACTTGCTGATGTCTCTGAGCATCGTGCCTTGAAAGTAAATGTAGAAAAGATTGAAGTGATAGTTATTGAGAGAGAAGGTGACTCTTAGTGCGATGTTACTCTGAATGGATAGAGACTGGAATTAGTGAGAGAGTTCAAATACCTGGGTACAGTTATAAAAAAAAAAAAAAAAGGATATTATTTAAAAAAAAAACGGAAAATAGAGTTACACAAGGAAGGAAAGTAACTGGTGCAATGAAGGCCTTGATAAGAAACAGATGTTTGAGTGTTGCAGCTGCATGAGGCTTACAACATGAAGGAGTGTTAGTGGCAACTTTAACATATGGATGTGAGACTGTGGTGTGGCATGAAAATGAAAAGTCAAGAGTGAGGGCAGTGGAGATGGGATTCCTGATGAATATATGTGGAGTACAAAGAGTGGATAGGATACGAAATAATGGGATTCGTGAAAGATGTGGATTGAGGAACTCCGTGGACACCAGAATCGAAGAGAGTGTACTGAAATGGTACGGTCATGTGGAGGGAATGGATAACAAGAGAGTGGTGAAAAAGGTATATCTTAGCGAATTTGAATGAGGGAGGAGGCGAGGTAGGCCAAGGAGAAGTTGGAGGGATATGGTGGATGAGTGTGTGAGGAAGAGATGTTTGGAAGTCAGTGAGGCTATGGGACTGACACGAGATTGAGCGGGCTGGATGAATATTGTGAGGAGAAGTGCATGATAAGGGATTGGGCATTCCTTTCTAACGTGACAGCGTTCGGACTGATTCTATCGGAGAAGTTTATGTAAAGCTACTCAACATGGTGAATGTTTTGGCGTATCAGATAGAGCCAGGACACTGGGAGCTTCGACGTAGGGTACGTTCCAACGTTTTGTAACGGTGACACCCATTGACGTACCCGTACCTTATGCAATTGCAAGGTCAGTCATTTCCACATTTTTCAAGTTTCATGGGTGATATTTGGTAGGCATATGTGGGAGACCTTCCTCTATCTGCTGTGCAGTGGGGATACTGCCTGGCCCCACCTGACCCCCCTCCCTCCTCCCCCCCCACACTCGGCAATTCACCTGTTAGCAGTGACCTGTCCTGTAAAGACATGTCGTGCCACGGTCTCTCCAATGACGAAATTCATGGTGAAATTGATTCCTGAGGTGAAGGACAAAGAAATAAAGAAGCTAGAGCAATAAGCAAACAGAAGTGATGAGGTGGTAATGTCGTAAATGAAAGTGCCACATGTGGATGTGTTTACTGACTGAACAATGATTATATTGCCTATGTTATTGTGTGAAAACCAATATATTCTTGTACTATAATGAATTGGTACAAAATAAATAAATAAATACGTAATTTAAACAGGCTTGAATTAGTTAACCCTCCCGTATTCGTTTTCTTTGAAGGTAGGTACCCTGAGAGAGAACGAAAAGCTAAGGCTGACTGTCACCAATAGCAACATTTATAAGCTCAGGAGGGCGATTTCTCTATGAATTCTCGATGTTTCTCACCAAAAGCGGAGGTTAGAGCCAAAAAAAAAAATTTCTCCGAAATTGCTCGGGACTGGGGGGTATTGGAGGTGGGAAATCGGTCGAGACATGACGGGTTAAAGGTGAGCAAGTGGAAGCGTGATCCATTG